>WEIB01000738.1:0-31227 GCA_015476505.1 Urochloa ruziziensis
TTCCTAGAATTTTTGGGAATTTCTGGGCATTTTCGTGGTTTAAATGAATTATCTGGACTTATCTGGAATTTTCTTTAAACGCGAAATACAAAAAAAAAAAAAAGAAACCCTAACGGGCCGAGCCGTCCCGGCCCGACCCGCCAGGGCCCATCACGGCCCGCACGCGGCCAAGCGCCGCCGCCGCTTGGAAGGCGCCGGCGCCGCGCCCTTGGCGTGCGCGCCAAGGCGGGCCCGCGCCGCGCGCCTATAAAGGGCGGGCGCCCAGCGCCGCGCCCCCTGCTGCTCCGCCGCCTTCGCCGCTCCGCGGAGCGCGCCGCCACCAGAGCTCTGCGCCGCCGCCGGTCGTCGCCGCCGATTCGCCGCCCCTGATGCCGGTCGGACCGAGCCGATCCCGCCACGAGCTCCACCGAGCCGAGCTGCAACTCCTCCGCCCGACCTCGAAGCCTCACCGTCGCCGGAGTGCCGCCGCCATGAAAGACCCGAGCCGGCTGCCCTCCACCCGCCGCCGGCCGAATTCCGGCCGTCCTCGTCCGCCTCCACCGCCGGCAAGCACCCCTACGCGACGCCCTCGCCATCCTCGCCCGGTTCCCTACCTCGCCGGAGCTCCTCGTCGCCCGGACCGCCGGGGATTTGGATCCCCAGCGCCGCCGGCCTCCATGGGCAGAGGAAGAAGAAGCCCCATGATTTTGCAAGAAGGCCCCTGGATCAATTTGTAATCTTTCATCAAAGTTATGTGTCTTGCAACTTTTTCAGAAACACCCCTAAATCAATTGGATTCTTGCATCTAAACCCGAGCCTTGACCTTTTGCAGATCTAACCCCGAAGAATTCTCTATTCGCGGGCACTGTTCGCTGTTTCTTGCAATTCTTTTCAGCTACCCCTTCGAAGCTACAGTTATTTACGTCAAGGTCCCTGCAGCCTTGTTTTAGGTATAACTTCCACGTTTTAAATCCGTTTCGATCCGTTTTCGTTTCGTTAGACTTGTAATCACTTAAATTACGTGTTAGTGGTGTTGTTCATGATAGTTGTGTTTTTCTAAATTAATTTTAAATATTAATTTGATTAATTGCTTATAGACATGTTTTGCAATTAAAATCTATATAGCTTTATACTACGTGCTTTCATAATAAAGTTTAATTGGATTAATATTTATTGAATTATCTTTTCTGAATAAAATTTAATTAGGCTTTATCTCGGTTTTATTAAATCATATTAATTTGATTAATGCTTACTTTACATGCCTTTTCTAAATAAACATGATTAGGCTTATACTTCGTTTTCTTAAATAAAGTTAATATGATTAATATCTACATGAATGTGTTTCTAAATGTAATTTGCTTAGCTGAACACATGTAATAAAATTATTCGATTAGATGTTTCATATACCTTTCTTTTCTAAAGTTAATTGTTGAATTGGTATAATCTGTATATAAACAATTGCAAATAAAATATGGCTAAGTTACTACGGTTTTTCAATTACAAATATAATTGGAGTTAATTCTAATATAAGTATGTTTTGGTAATTAAAATAAATGAAACACCTAGCTCTTGTTTTGATAATTAAAACCTTTCGATAGTTTATTTATAATCGTCGTTCCGTTTTCAGCGTTCCCTGCGTCTTTACGTTTGTAGCAACGAGCTTCTTCGTTTAGTACGCTCTTTTAAAGATTTTATTTTGATTGGTGTATTGTTCTTAGTTATCTTTGTTTGCTTGTTATAGAATGTTTGCTTTGCTTGGATGATTGCTGCGAGTAGAAGGAACGTGGTTCGAGAGCTTGAAGAGCTGAAGACATTATGAGCAACTATACTGGAATTGAGGCAAGTGTGTTCTTGATATTTTATCCCAATAACTTTACTTAATCACCATTGCATGTGCTTGCATTTAATATTGATGGGTCCTATTAAGGTTTGCCTAGTCCTTCATGATTATTCCTTGTCTGCCTGGGTTTATCTTTATGTTGGGTAGCTATGCTAGTTGCTATACCTTGGTTCTGGTGGTTCTAATGAACATAATGATAAGCATGCTCTACTTTATGTTATACCTCTGGTTAATACAAGATCACATGATTTAATCGGAACATGGAGAACCACCCGGGAAAACAGTACAACCATAAGAACTAATGGGCTCTGGTCTTGGCTAATTAATTAGAGACTCTGACTTGGAATAGCTTTACCTGATAAGGGCAAGGGGGGACTGAGTCGCGGTCTAGCCCGGTCCTCTTGGGAAGTAGCCTTTGCTAAGGTACATGCCTATTAGGGAGGGTTAGGAGCGCCAGACACCGGAACCATGCGAGCTAAACCTTGTTGGAGAATCTTTGTAAAGGCCTTGTTGCGTCCCTATGCGGTCACACCTCGGTAGTGTGATACGTGCTTGGCCGGCACAGCGTGGTTGGGTCTAAAGTTCTCTTGAACTTTTACGCGACTTATGGTGAAAGTGTACAACCTCTGCAGAGTGTAAAACTGTTATAACAGCCGTGCTCACGGTCAAGAGCGGCCTGGACCCTCACATGATAATTGAAACTTGAAGATGGACTTAAATCGTGGTTCTCGTTGTGCCATGTGCTTATGGCGCTCTGTTTTATTAATGTGGTTTGGTATATATTTATATCTTAGTAATCAGGTGCTAATAAAAGTTTGACCAACTAAAATTGCTTATCGCTTTAAACCTCAGCCTTTCCTTGAATTCAGCCTTGCATTCATACTTTCCCCACACTTGCGGAGTACGACATGTGCTCACCCTTGCTATAAACAATGTTGCTCAGAAGAAGGAAAGCTGCTGTGGAGTTCACTGAAGATGTTGCTGAGTTCTAGGCGTACGCAACCCCCGGTCGTCTGCTTGTGGAGTTGGAGCCTCCGTTTCCAGGATTGAGCTGTGTAATACTCTGATTCATTTTCTTTTACGTGATACTGTCTCTATTATTCACTTTTTGTTCGCCGTATGTGTGAAACTTGATCCTGGCACACATACGGTGTGCACTCGGTTTTGTTTTGCAGAACCGGGTGTGACAAAGTGGTATCAGAGCTGTATCGACCGTAGGACGTAAGCCTAGATAGCAATGGTCGTTTTCCAAGGTTTATTTCACTATGAAACTTGTCCGTATCCTATCCTTGATCTTTTCCTTGTCTACTTATCTAATCCTTGATAATTTAATTCACATTATGAACTCTTGTTATTTATTACTCTTCCTTGTCTTGATTTTCCTAAATTTTTAATCCTTGTCTATCTACTTTTATCTTTCCCTTGATCATTCACTCCCCTGTTAATGATTTTACCATTCTGAAATCTATTCGCGTCACCGTCTGACCTTGTTTTACTCTTCGAATTAATTCTGGAGCTACAGATGTCGGATTGACGTGAAACCAATTTTGTTGGATTCCGAATTTGATGACTTATTTTCTGGTAATTTTTTCACGATTTTTGGACTTTCGGACAGAGAGCTATGTGCCTGTCTTTCCAAATATCTGAATCTGCCATTATTGCCATCCTCCATCCAATTCATATAATCATTCTCATTTATTCCTTGATATTAAATGAGAGTATTAGTTTGCTCTCATTCACCTATGATTGATCCTCTTTGAAATCTCCTCTTGACTTTTGGATTTCAAAGTGTGTTTTCCAGTCTTATTCAAAATATTTAGATCATTCGTGTCACCTATCGTCATCCCTGCCCAAATCATTCGAAGAATTAATGGAGATACTATCAATCACGAGAAGCTAAGCTTGAGCATTTGATGCTCGACAAGCTAAAGGACGCTTGCACCAAGAGTATTGAAACAGAAGAGAAACCTCATGCTTAGGATAACCCTTTTTCCCTTACTAACAACGTTAGATCGTTCTTGTTATGCTGAGTGGTGGATTCCCGTGCTTTGAATGATGATGTTTGTTTTATGATCATGTTTGATTTGATTCTTTGTATTGATTGTTGGTGTATTGTGGGTCTTATATCTACAATGACATCAGTTGCTTAGCTGGGTTCTTCTTTTACCTTCCACCTCCTTGTTTAATCCTTTCTTTGTGTTGTTTCAATGGAGGAAGTTAAGTAGAAAGCTGAAGGCAACATCAATGTCGACAAGTAGAGGTCATCATCGTCACCACCGACAAGATAGAAGCAAGTTGAAGAAAACAAGAAAAGATGAAGACTCAAGATTTTGCCTCGCTCGACGATAATCCTGTTTATCCACCTCCTCCTTGTTTCTTCTTTCTTCGAATCTCGGGACGAGATTCCTTTAAGGGGGGTAGTTTTGTCACACCCTGAAATTCTCTAATTTCAGGATGTGAATTTAGAGAATAATTAAACAACGATTTTCTCTCAATTTTAAAATTTTTCCAACATTTATTTATTTAACAGAGAATTTAGCTAGAAAGAAAATTAATTGTGTGTGTTTTAAAAATAAATTAATTGTTCTCTGCGTGTTGCATTCATGCCGAGTTGCATCTTGGTGTTTCATGAGTGCAAAGTTTAAAAAAAACGCGTTTATCCAATGTTTAGGTTCCTCCGAGGATTTTCTGTACTTTTCTAGAATTTATTCTCACCTTTTGGGAGCTAAATCTATTTAATAGAAGGCTCTAAAATCCTTTTCACGAGATCCTGATATTTTATTTGGACTCCTCGTGTCCCAATCTATCTCTAGGATTTTTCCTAGAATTTTTGGGAATGTCTGGGCATTTTTCGTGGTTTAAATGAATTATCTGGACTTATCTGGAATTTTCTTTAAACGCGAAATACAAAAAAAAAAAGAAACCCTAACGGGCCGAGCCGTCCCGGCCCGACCCGCCAGGGCCCATCACGGCCCGCACGCGGCCAAGCGCCGCCGCCGCTTGGCAGGCCGCCGGCGCCGCGCCCTTGGCGTGCGCGCCAAGGCGGGCCCGCGCCGCGCGCCTATAAAGGGCGGGCGCCCAGCGCCGCGCCCCCTGCTGCTCCGCCGCCTTCGCCGCTCCGCGGAGCGCGCCGCCACCAGAGCTCTGCGCCGCCGCCGGTCGTCGCCGCCGATTCGCCGCCCCTGATGCCGGTCGGACCGAGCCGATCCCGCCACGAGCTCCACCGAGCCGAGCTGCAACTCCTCCGCCCGACCTCGAAGCCTCACCGTCGCCGGAGTGCCGCCGCCATGAAAGACCCGAGCCGGCTGCCCTCCACCCGCCGCCGGCCGAATTCCGGCCGTCCTCGTCCGCCTCCACCGCCGGCAAGCACCCCTACGCGACGCCCTCGCCATCCTCGCCCGGTTCCCTACCTCGCCGGAGCTCCTCGTCGCCCGGACCGCCGGGGATTTGGATCCCCAGCGCCGCCGGCCTCCATGGGCAGAGGAAGAAGAAGCCCCATGATTTTGCAAGAAGGCCCCTGGATCAATTTGTAATCTTTCATCAAAGTTATGTGTCTTGCAACTTTTTCAGAAACACCCCTAAATCAATTGGATTCTTGCATCTAAACCCGAGCCTTGACCTTTTGCAGATCTAACCCCGAAGAATTCTCTATTCGCGGGCACTGTTCGCTGTTTCTTGCAATTCTTTTCAGCTACCCCTTCGAAGCTACAGTTATTTACGTCAAGGTCCCTGCAGCCTTGTTTTAGGTATAACTTCCACGTTTTAAATCCGTTTCGATCCGTTTTCGTTTCGTTAGACTTGTAATCACTTAAATTACGTGTTAGTGATGTTGTTCATGATAGTTATGTTTTTCTAAATTAATTTTAAATATTAATTTGATTAATTGCTAATAGGCATATTTTGCAATTAAAATCTATATAGCTCTACCATGCGTGTTTCATAATAAAGTTTAATTTGATTAATGTTTATGGAATAATCTTTTCTAAATAAAATTTAATTAGGCTATATCTCGGCTTTACAAATTAAATGTTAATCTGGTTAATGTTTACTTTACATGCCTTTTCTAAATAAAACATGATTAGGCTTATACCTCGGCTTTTATAAGAAAGTTAATATGGTTAATGCTATTATAATGTATTTATGATAATAATATGATTAGTGGAACACGATTGATAAATTCATTCGATTAGATGTTTCATATACCTTTCTTTTCTAAAGTTAATTGTTGAATTGGTATAATCTGTATATAAACAATTGCAAATAAAATATGGCTAAGTTACTACGGTTTTTCAATTACAAATATAATTGGAGTTAATTCTAATATAAGTATGTTTTGGTAATTAAAATAAATGAAACACCTAGCTCTTGTTTTGATAATTAAAACCTTTCGATAGTTTATTTATAATCGTCGTTCCGTTTTCAGCGTTCCCTGCGTCTTTACGTTTGTAGCAACGAGCTTCTTCGTTTAGTACGCTCTTTTAAAGATTTTATTTTGATTGGTGTATTGTTCTTAGTTATCTTTGTTTGCTTGTTATAGAATGTTTGCTTTGCTTGGATGATTGCTGCGAGTAGAAGGAACGTGGTTCGAGAGCTTGAAGAGCTGAAGACATTATGAGCAACTATACTGGAATTGAGGCAAGTGTGTCCTTGTGCTTTTAGTCCCAATAACTTTACTTAATCACCATTGCATGTGCTTGCATTTAATATTGATGGGTCCTATTAAGGTTTGCCTAGTCCTTCATGATTATTCCTTGTCAGCCTGGGTTTATCTTTATGTTGGGTAGCTATGCTAGTTGCTATACCTGGTTCTTGGTGGTTTCTAATGAACAACAATGATAAGCATGCTCTACTTTATGTTATACCTCCGGTTAATACAAGATCACATGATTTAATCGGAACATGGAGAACCACCCGGGAAAACAGTACAACCATAAGAACTAATGGGCTCTGGTCTTGGCTAATTAATTAGAGACTCTGACTTGGAATAGCTTTACCTGATAAGGGCAAGGGGGGACTGAGTCGCGGTCTAGCCCGGTCCTCTTGGGAAGTAGCCTTTGCTAAGGTACATGCCTATTAGGGAGGGTTAGGAGCGCCAGACACCGGAACCATGCGAGCTAAACCTTGTTGGAGAATCTTTGTAAAGGCCTTGTTGCGTCCCTATGCGGTCACACCTCGGTAGTGTGATACGTGCTTGGCCAGCACAGCGTGGTTGGGTTTAAAGTTCTTTTGGACTTTTACGCGACTTATGGTGAAAGTGTACAACCTCTGCAGAGTGTAAAACTGTATATACAGCCGTGCTCACGGTCAAGAGCGGCCTGGACACTCACATGATAATTGAACTTGAAGATGGACTTAAATCGTGGTTCTCGTTGTGCCATGTGCTTATGGCGCTCTGTTTATATTAATGTGGTTTGGTATATATTATATCTTAGTAATCAGGTGCTAATAAAAGTTTGACCAACTAAAATTGCTTATCGCTTTAAACCCTCAGCCTTTCCTTGATTCAGCCTTGCATTCATACTTTCCCCACACTTGCTGAGTACGACATGTGCTCACCCTTGCTATAAACAATGTTGCTCAGAAGAAGGAAGCTGCTGTGGAGTTCACTGAAGATGTTGCTGAGTTCTAGGCGTACGCAACCCCCGGTCGTCTGCTTGTGGAGTTGGAGCCTCCGTTTCCAGGATTGAGCTGTGTAATACTCTGATTCATTTTCTTTTACGTGATACTGTCTCTATTATTCACTTTTTGTTCGCCGTATGTGTGAAACTTGATCCTGGCACACATACGGTGTGCACTCGGTTTTGTTTTGCAGAACCGGGTGTGACACAACTTAACGTAGAAGTACATCTCCGCTGGTTCCTCCTCCATGGGGAAGCAGGAGGAGCTGGCTGAGGAGGGGCGATGTGAACCTGACGTCCTCCGGTGCTTTTGCGAGCAGTCTTCTTAGTCCTGGCCATCTGACAGATTAAGAAGCAAACTCAGAAATAAGTTGAAACAAGAGATACAAATAAATCAAATAAAATAGTTTTTTATGCGGAAATAAGGAAATGTTTTTGGAGCTGAATGGCTTGCTAGATCATGAATCCTTATTTCGACCATTTCCATCTAGGCTAGCGTCCTGCAGTCAACACAGCTTTGATACCACTTTTGTCACACCCGATTTTGAGGACAAAACCGAATGCATAGCATATGTGCGCCAGGATCCATTTACACACATATGTTGACGTCATAAGTGAAAATACCATAAGACAGTGTTCAAAACGTAAAGATAGATAGAGTAACTTTATTACACTCTCACGGAAGACTCGAAGGTCTTAATCGTTTAACGATAACTTAAAACGTAAAACTGCAGCAAACTTCTCCCACAGCACTTGACTGGTGAACGCCTGCCTTAGAAATCCTCAAAGTCATCGAAGAATTCCCCAACACCTGAATCTTCTGAACAGCAGTTTGAGCAAGGGTGAGTACACTTATGGTTGGTACTCAACATGTGAGGGAAATGCAAAGTTTCCAAGGAAAGGCTAAGGTTTATGGCGATTAGCATTTTTAGTTGGTCATATTTTATTAGCAAGCGCCTATTTACTAGGACAAGTTTATACCAACCCCTTAAAGATAAAGAAAACCATAACATCTCAGAACCAAAGAAACCACAATTTATTTTCATCTTCCAGTTTAATTATCATGTGAGGGTCCAGGCCGCTCTTAACCGTGAGCACGGCTGATATATCAGTTTTAAACACTCTACAGAGGTTGTACACTTTCACCATAAGTAGTGTTTCCCATGTCGCCCGGGTTTGCAAGGCCCTTAGACACTACCGAGGTGAATGGCTAGGGATTCACATTGAGGTTTTCGCCAAATATACTTAGTACAAAATAATCCGCTAAGGTTTCTAGTCACCGCAGAGCATAACCCTCCCTAATGGTCAGCACCTTAACAAAGGCTGCTACCCCAAGAGGACCGGGCTATACCCCATCAATGCCACCCCTCTTGCCCTTTTCAGGTAAGATTATAAAGCACTACATTTACTTGGTTAATTGCACTGTTTTCCCGGGTGGTTCTCCATGTTCGATTAACATAAGTGATCTTGCAATTACCAAAGTTCAACATAGATAAATCAAGTTTATCATTTGTTCAATAGAAACCACCATGAACCATATAGCAACTAGCATTTCTACCCAACATAAAGTAAAACCCGGTTTGACAAGGTGTATGGATAAAATCTAGGCAATCCTTAATATAGGACCCGTCAAGTTTATGCAAAGCATATGTAAATGTAAAGGTGAATTAAAATGACATTTCTGGGTTATAAAAAGAATATGAAGGGAGGAAAGCCACTTGCCTTCCTCCACAAACTGTTGTTGGTCCTCCTCAAAATGTTGCTCTTGCCCTTCTTCAAAGGTCACGTTCTCTACACGAACACACAAGCAATACAATAAATAAAAGAAACAGTACACCAAAAATAATAAACAGAACAAAACAAGCACATAAAACTGTTCCTTACGCACAGACGATTCTGTGAGCGCAAAAATCGCTCAAAACGGAATTAAAACGGCTAAGATACGAGCTAAACAAGGTTTAGGGACCTGCTGGTAAGAAAACTTAGTTTCCAGGGGCTAAACGGGGAGAAACCGAGGGCTAGAATCTAATTAGGTATAAAAACAGGAGGGCTAACATGTAAAAGAACCAAGCTAGGACGGCTGACAAGATAAAAAAAGACAGGGGCTAAAACAAAAGAACCAGGGGCTCTTTTCTAAATACTTTTGAACTAAGTTGGACGGCGCTGCAAAAACGGGGAAACACAGGGGCTCTTTTGCAAAAGAGTTAGGGCGCGGCTAGGTTGACCGGTATTGACCCAGTTTGGGTCTGATCTGAGCCGTCGCCGCGAGCTAGGGGGCTCGGTTTGCGACGCAGTTTGGCCCTAGAGGGAGCTAGGGCGACGGGGAAGAGGGTTGGGGTGTTCTCACCGAAGATTGGAGCGGCGGCGGCGGCTTACGCTTGAGAGGAAGGAGCACGGGCGGCGGCGAGCTCCGGCCGGCGCGTTTGGGTGGCGTTTCCGAGCGAGAAAGTGGTTAGGGGGCTCGGGCGGAGGTGTGGGGGATTATATAGGGCGAGGAGTGGAGCGGAGGCGACGCGAGGGGAGGGGAAAAGAGTGGCCGGCGGGGGAGAGAGCTCGGCGGCCATTAATGGCGCGCGAGTGGGGGTCATGAAGGGGGGAGCCGTTACGGGTCGGTTACTGGTGAGGCGCGGCGCAACCGGGGGAGGGGGGGCGAGTTATGCAGGCGCGGGGGAGGCGGAGAGATGGCGGCGGCGCGGCCGGGAGCGGCGCGAGCGGGAGGAGGGGATGACGGGAGGGGCCCAGCTGGCAGCGGCGCGGGACGAAGGCGGAAAGGGCGCGGGCGCCTTCGACGCGGCGGGCGCGGGCGTGGGCTGTCGTAGGCCGAGCTAGGCCGGCTGGCCACGTGAGCTGAGTGCGCGGAAAAAAGGCCGCGGTGCTGCTGCTGTGGCTGGGCTGAAAGGAGAGGGAGAGGGTGCGAAGCTGAGCGGGCCGAGAAGATCAGGGAGCAAAAGCGGACTCGCTGAAATTTAAACAAACAACACTCAAACTAAATTCGAATTCAACCAAATTTGAATTCGAACAACTCAAAATAGAATGCAGCAGCATGGATGCATCAATCACTTGTTGATTCTGAAATTATTTTTAAATGTTGTTTGAATATTTAAAACCCAAGATTTATTTGCTACACTACTAAATCCTTAAAGAAATCAATTTTTTTTCAATGGTTTCTTTTGTGATGGATTTTTTTGGGTGTTACATGCGCCGTGCTCACCCGACAAAACCCGAAGGACGCACGCGGAGCCGCTTGCCTGGGAGTTGGGGCCGCGAGGAGCGCTCACGCGGGGCGTTCGTCCTGGTCTGCGATGGTTGACGGCGGAGGTAAGGGCATGTACAACCCAGAGACGGCTGGTCGTCTGTATAACCTCGATTTTAGCATGCAGACAGATATACAGACAACTCATACAACCCATAGACAGAGATGACGCCAGTAAGCTATTTAATGCCTTGCATGTATCTTAAGATCAACTACAAATGCATTTGTAATACCATTGTGTGGCTATTTAATCAATCACACAGATGGGCATTGTTGCAGTAAGAACGCCGTGCAAGATTGAGAACTCCGCAGAAAACAATATAATTGCGGGAACAAAGATTGCTGATGTTTTTGTATGACCACATGAGAGGAAAGATCGAACGCAGACGCAGGCTACCACATTCAAATCCTACCATCCATCAAAGCAGAGCCACCAACGCGAACAGAACCGAAGACACTCATACGAAGCCCTCCAAAATTTCTCCAGAAACGACTCGAATTAGCCTAAAGTAAAGAGGAAATTGAACCGTAGGCATAGTAACACCTAGTGACCGACCAATTATGAGATCAACTCAAGTGGCTCAAGATTTGGCCATCAATTTCGTGAAAATCGAATAAACCTAGAAAAGGGAATCTTTGAGAAAACCTCCAAATTCGCAGTGCTCATGAGGGGAATGGATCAATTGATGATCAAGATATCTTCTCACATACCCTAGCATCAAATCCCCTCAAGAATTTGAACCTAAATCGCATCCAAAAAGGAAAGAACAAAAATTTCACAAAAAATAAAGGGGGAGCGGCGGGGGCAGCCAGCGACAATAGGGTGCACATCGATTAGGCCGTGGCAGCCATGGGGGAAGGTGGTGGGAGAGGAAGACATTGGAAGGGGCTCGCGGCCAGCAGCGAGCGCGATGCCGGGCGCTCGCGTCGGCGAGCGCGGGCGGGAGCGCGCCGGCGAGCCACGCAGCCCACAGCGCCGCTGCACAACTGACTACACTATGAAAAAAATCCGCGCGCGGGCACAGGGGATCGAGGCCGACGGTCGCTTGAAGAAGACGACCTGTACAACGCTCGGGAGTTCGTCGATTTGACCTCGGGCAACGGCGCGCAGGCGTCGCCTCACCAGGCGATGCGAAGGCCGTATGTAGCCGCTCGCGGGGATGTTTTTGCAAAATGAACGCTATACAGACGGGGGATAACAACGGGTTGTACATGCCCTAAGCCCCCAATCCAGCGTGCGTCCGCGCCGCCAAACCGCCCGCCGCCAATCACGCCTAAGTGCTGCTGCCTGGCCGTCACAACGTTTTTCCACGCCGCCGCTCGGGCGCCTCCCTGGCCGCGCCCGCGGTCCACTACGCCCCTACGCCGTCGTCCAGCCGCCGCTTCGCCCTCCCGCGCGCTGCCGCGTCGCCGGACCGCACGCCAGCGCTCCCAGCACCGCACCCCCGCCTGTGCACCTATCCGCGGCTCCTTGTCCGTAGCAGAGCCATCGGTACGCAGTGGAGCCAAACATCATGTTCATTTCACTGGGCTAGATGGAATGTCTAAGAGGAGAATAATTCGCTGGGCTGGTTCAATAATATTCTGTAAGGTGAATAATTCACTGGGCTGGAATAAGCGCAAGCGAACAGTTCGGAGTGTGAGATGCAGTTATGGTAGGAGGGGTAAAAATGTCTAAACGGTGAAAAATTTGTCCATCGTAACGCCGTCACACCCTAGAAAGTAAGGGCAAAGGCATGGTGCGCTAATTTTCAATGGCATATAGGGAATAAGTTTTATTTCTCAATGGCATGCTGAGAATTTGTCCTAATATTATTCATTTATTCCACTCGAGAGACGGATACAACATACTTCCTCCGTTCCAAATTATAGGTCGTTTTGGCTTTTCTAGATTCATAGATTTTGCTATGAATCTAGACATAGCGTTTATCTAGGTGCATAACAAAGATGCTGAACATGAAAAAGTCAAAACGACATATCATTTGGAACGGAGGTAATACCTATTAGCGCGGCAGTCCCGCCCCACACATTTATGTTTAAGAATGTTTAGAAAAAATATTTCTGTTTCAGTGGAGCATGTACCTATGGAATCAAATCGATCGAACACCAGTGCCATTACAAGAGAATGAGCTATCCACGGAGCATATAAGCAGCGGCCATTTTTGGACCCGGTGCTAATGGGACTTTAGCATCGGGTCAACGGCTAGCAGCTGCGCGCATGCATCGCGCGTCGGTGGGGGGGGGGGGGGGGGTAGCAACCGGTGCTAAATGTCCAAGTTAGCATCGGTTTTAGCCAACAACCGGTGCTAAATCTCGCGGCACATTTAGCACCGGTTGTTGGCTAGAACCGGTGCTAAATGCCCAGAGTTAGCACCGGTTGCAGCCTGCAACCGGTGCTAATTATCTAGCTATTTAATCCTTTCTTCCTTCCCACACCCGAGCCAACATAAAAACTCCGAGCTGTGTTCATGGTCTGCTCGGGTTGAAGAGAGATTTTGCCAAAAAAAATTCAAAAATTGTGAAGCTTTCCCTCATTTGAAGGAGTCTACAAGGTACACAACTTCATCCTCTCATGTTCTTTATTAGCTTCTATTGTTACTATATTTACAAAGAGTAAATTTCATAGCCGGTCCCTAAACTATTGGGCGGCTCTCATCCAGGTCCTATGAAAATGCATTTTTAGGTTTTTAAACTATCTAACTCGGCCATCTAGGTCCAAAATAGCCATGTCACACCTCGAGAGCTGACTTGGCATGTTGACTGTGCATAGTCGTGGAACCTGACATGTGGACCTCACATGTCAACCTCTTTCCCTCCCTCTCTCTATCCCGAGTGGCGGCCATGCCCCGGGCCGCGGCGAGGTGAGGCGAGACGGAGCAGGAGGGGCGACAGGGCCAGACCCGGGTTGGACATCTTGCGGCGGCGGCTCCTTGGCGCTGGCGCCGCGTGGCGGTGGGAGCAGCGGCCTACACGCGGCGGCAGGGAGCCCAGACCGGCCGCCATAGCCACCACCTCCCAAAGCTTCGCCGACCAAATTCCTCCCCATCGATGGTGGCACGGGCGAGAAGGGGTTCGCGCGTCGGCCGCCCTCCTTCTCCGTCGTGAAGCTCCGTGTATCAGCTGCCTTCCCTCTCTATCATGGCATGAGGAAGGGAGAAAGGGAGGGAGAGAAATGTTGACACGTGGGGTCCACATGTCGAGTTCCACGTTTATTACACAGTCAGCATGCCACGTCAGCTCCCGAGGTGTGACATGGCTATTTTAGACCCAGATGGCCCAGTTAGATAGTCTGAGGACATAAAAATGCATTTTCATAGTTTGTGGACCTAGATGAGAGCCACCCAGTAGTTTAGGGACCGACCATGAAATTTACTCGTTTACAAATATATAAATTTGTGAAGAAAAAAGAGAAGAGAGAGAAAGAGCTACATATATATGTGTGTGTTCATGGTGGTTTAGAATTTTTGTTAGGTACCCAAAAGAGAAATGTTTGTTAGAAATGTTGCTTTACTATGTTTTTTAATATTTTATTTATCAATGGAATATAATGATTTCTTGTTTTTTGAGAAATAAAAGCCTTGTGGGTATATCAATATGGATACTGCTCGAGGGAGCGGGTGTTGGCGGCGCCAACGCACGCCAAGATCCACCGCAAGCGCACGGATGATTGTAGCTCTTCCCTTAGAGTATTCCCCCAAGGTTTATCAATCCGTGGATCGACATCGAACTACCTAGGGTTTTCTATCTAATCTGATGGATCTAATCCTAACATGAAGCGTTGATTGCATATAAAGATAAACATAATAGATATGAATGTTGTATATATGTTGATCACATCCCCAACACATAGGGAAAGCTGAAGGTAAACCAAAGTTTGACTAATCCTAACGCCTTCTAGTTGTAGCTCTAGCCAAGAACGATAAACACATCAAGCATCTCATTCGAAGCCTATTTAAATCACCACCTCTGGTCAAACCCCCGAGAAGTACCACCCTACACAGGCCACGCCCTGTCACGACACTCGTTATCAGCATAGCAATTTAAAGGGCACGTTCGAAGAACGTGTTGTACTCCTTGGTAGATTCGGTATGAACCCCTAGCCCCCGTGGCTACAAGAACACCCCGAGCAATCTATATCGATGATAGATTGAAAGCAAAGCAAACCCAAGCAAGCACAAGATCATAAAGGGAGGCACTTGATCGCCAAAGAATCAGATGACAAGATGATCATTACTCAAACGAATGTATTCATTACATCATCACCTCCGAGTACATACCACAGACGATGAATGATTGGCTCCTGAACTCCACCATAGCACAACCACACAGGGAGGCCATGGTGGCTAGGGTCGGCCTAGGCCATTCCCTAGACAACTTTGAGGACTTGCGGCGGCCGTCGTCTCCCTCCGGTGTTCACTTCTAGGTTTCGACGACTTCTGGTGAATGGATCCCGCCCTCCTCTGGAAGACGAGATATTTATGCATCAAGGAAACCCTAGCTCGAAGAGGAGGCCGAACCGCCTCAAAAAGGGCTTGGGCGGCGCGGCCAAAGGGCCCATTGGCCGGCCGGCCAAGGGCCTTTTTGGCTCGCCTCGGGCCCATCTTTCGCGTGCAAACTTCTCTGATGTTCAATATCCCATGTTCCAATTCTAGTAGGCTTTGGACGTCGTTTGCTCCGGGATATGGATGGGTCTTTATGTGTCCTCAGAGTCTGCGCTGAATTTACCTTGCTCCGGCCTTGCCTTCGATTAAGCCTTGTCGAAGGTGGCCCGCTGGAGTAGAGCGTAAACGGGCTTCGGTCTCTTTGGGCTTCATTAGGGCTTTTGGCCTTCATCTTTCCGTGTTGTTGCTAGTTTTCAGATTCATCCCATATTCACTCCAAAATTGCCAAATAACCTGTGTAAATCAAAATGCTCCAAAAATAAGTGTACAAGCGGAAACGGGGTTATTTCAGTGCCAAGTGGCAGGGTTAGCATAAGAATAAACATGAAATCATTATGTAAACAACACCAAAAGCGTGTCATTTAAGAGCGCCAACAATCCCCCCATGCTTAAAGCTTGCTCGTCCTCGAGTAAGTTCAGGATCTTTGCTTAATAGGAAATCAATATTGCCCTTCATTGTCATCCCTACACTTAGTCATACATAACAAGACACATTGCTCTCTCATGTATTTAGTATTTTAATGTTCAAGTTGTGGCCGACTACTTTTCATTATGCATGATAGACTAGCAATAAAGAACAAGCCGCAATTAAAATAAATATAATGCTCTCGAATTTAAGCGAACTTCAAATCTTTACCTTGTTTCATCGTGAAGAGTTTTCAAAAACATGCACATCAAACATAAGTGAGGTTCTCTTGCAAAAGTTCATGGAAACACTCATCAAGTCGCTCAAGCCTATACTAGATTATTCTCAACCTATTCTACTCATATATGAATATGGAAGGCTTATATGGAGCTTGGTAGGTTAAAACAATCCTAGCAAAACATTATATCTGAAATATTGTCAAACTAAGAGAGAGATCTATTGGATTTACCGAGACTCGTCAAAAAGGCCATGAGAAATTAAATGTTGGAGAAGGGAGAGAGATGAAACACACACATTTAGATAGGTGGACATGTGCAAGTGGCAAAAGGATGATCCCGAGACACAAATGAAGTTCTCGTTATCGGATTGCACATGGTTGGAGAAATTGAGTATGGAGCATGTCTTTTAAGCACTAAGAATTCAATGAAACAAAAAGAACTAAGGAGCATTTTTATTTTTATTTTCTTTCTTTTCTTCATTTTTTTCTTTGTTCTTCTTTCTTTTTCACCTTTTTCTTCTTTATTTCTCTTTTATGCTCCTTAGAACCTTTTGTAACATGATACTTACTCAGCGGTAGTCAGAGAAATGTGATGACTCCTTCCCCCATGCTTTTACGATTGCTCGTCCTCGAGCAAATGAGTGGGAAATTAAATGACCGATGAGTATGGTATAAATTCTTCTAATCTTGTAGAGAATGACTTGAATCTTCATGAGGGACATCCACAAAAATTTTCGTGGCCAACAGGGGTGAAAACACCCCTGGCCGCGCGGCCCAGAGGGTCTCTGGCCGCGCCGCCCAGACTGTTCTCGCCTCTGTTTCTTTTGATTTTTCCGTAGTATGCTTGCAGAATCCTTCCAAATGTATATTATTCGTTTGATGTCTCTGTGTTGTTAGAATCTCCGTTCGAAATAATTTTCCATACTCATTATTTGGGTTGTGGTCATGGAGGTAATCACAAAAAGATATTTTTTCTAGGTTTAGGGTGGATATCCAGCGAGGTTTGCAAAATTCCCGGTGTGCAAACTAGCAATGCATGTATAGAAAGGCTAGCAAAAAGAAGTTACACAAAACGTAATGGCTGACTTCTTAGTCTCGTACCAAAGAAATCAATCCTAATCCAACTCATCAGAATATATGCTTGCAAACTAAAGGTTTCATCATGAAAGAACATGCATGTGTAGGCTTTGGTAGGAAGAACTTTGCAAAAGACTCACGAAAGTAGATAGCATAAGATTTAAGTTACAAATAAAAACAACACAAGGCTTAAGGTCATCGGTAAACTTAAATCAAAGAGCAATCATAGAGTATGTGGGTCTAGAAATTAGTCATTTAACCTCCACAAATTAAAGAGCCGGTATTTATGTCAATTTATATCATTTAATTGAGAGCAATTAGTCAAGTCATATACAACATAGTGTAGGTAAAACAAAGCGGCAACTTCCATCACTTTTCCATAAGCAAAGCATAAACAAATGATATCATCGTGGTGAGCACAAATGTGGTGGTGATTATTATTTATTTAAAAATAAAACAAAACTAGGTTGTCCTCCTAGTAGCCATGTTATTAACAAGAGAGATATACAAAGGTTTTCTACACTAAGGTCGACGACATGTATATGTACAGGCATTTAGAAAACAATGGACAAAGAGGAGTTGAGGGAGAGTTACCGTCCTTTTCGATGCTCGTAGTGAAGTGCAGCGAGCCTTCCCCATGCTTAGACTTGTGCTTAGCAGGGAAGAAATGTCCTTAGCATCTTGAGGTCATCCTTGTACTCCAAATGACTTGTATTCTCGTCCCGTATATCCTCCCACATGCAAGCATGTTGCTAAGCGTAGAAAAAGAAGGGGAACTGTCTCATAAGTCTTGAAACCCCATTGCCATGTGCTTGGAGATTGCATTCTTCACCCTTGGTACCTTAATTGTCCTCAACTTCTTCTTATTGTCACTAAGCCATGTCCCCAATTATTTTTCACGTCATCATCACCTCCTTCCTTGTTGTCCTTCATTGCTGCCTCTTGTTCCACGAATTTTTCTTCTTCTTCCAGAACAGAACATGTACTGAACTATTGCTCCACTGCAAATTACTCAAAATTATCTTTCCAATGAGTCCTCATTCGCTCAAAACGGATTCCGGACAAGAGAGTTATGCTATTTTTACTCCGGAGACGTAATCTGTCCCGAGCTGATTTCAGCACGGTAGCGCTCAATGTTTTCGCCATAACTCCTTGCTCGGGTCTTCAAATCCCTTGATCTTGGATGCGTTGGAATGAAAACTTGATGGTTCTTCTGAATATTCATTTTCCCTTATTGTACATCTCTGAACATGTGCTTAAAATTGATGAAAACAACAGCGTTCCTTACGAGATTGAGAGCTGTCTATGATTTCCATTTCAACTCTTTGATTACAAACTATTGGGAGTGTTTCATCATGCCTACAAAACAATTCAAGCGCGTACACTACCCCCGAGGTGACGGTCGGGAGTACTCACCACTATACAAATGCCAGCAACCCAATGACTTTCCTAAGACCTTAACTTGTGGCATAACTAGCTTAGTAAAACTCAATCCTAATTAGTGTTTGTGTGTGCAAGTGAGCATGCAAAAGATAGGGAGATACAAAAACAAATACAATGTTTACACCAAGTTTTAAACACCATGTTTACAACTAGGTTGCTCTATTCCTCCATAACCATAAAGTTTTGTTAGCCAAGGTCAAAACACCACGCTTATCGCAAGGCCAACAATTCTTTAAACCATTAGAAAAATAGAGCGCATTGCTAAGTTTTTAAATCAACCAATGTAATATGAATATTAACAAGGCTTATAAAACAATATGATGATGGTTTGCAATTAAGCCTAAACACCATGTTCACACAAGATTGCAAAAGAGAAGGTGCCACGCGTGAAGCACTATCATTGATATGAAGCATTCATCATAAAGCTTTGAAAATGACCGGTACGAGTTGCGCTCAAGAGCTGCAGTGTGAATGCACCATTCTACGCGACCGAACTTCCATAAAATTTTTCAAAACGAACGCGCCCAATGCACCTTATAAGACCTAAGAATCATGTTTGGATGCGTTTCGTTCCATTTCGTTACTTTGAAAATGACCGGTACGAGTTACGCTCAGGAGGTGCAGTGTGAATGCACCATTCTGGGCGACCAAACTTCCGTAAAATTTTTCAAAACGAACGCGCCCAATGCACCTTATTAGACCCAAGTCTTATGTTTGGATGTGTTTCGTACCATTTCGTTACTTTGAAAATGACCAGTACGAGTTTCGCTCATGAGCTGCAGTGTGAATCTGGACGACCGAACTTCTGTAAAATTTTGCTTTACGAACGCGCCCAATGCTCCTTATTAGACCCAAGACTCATGTTTGGATGTGTTTCGTACCATTTCGTTACTTTGAAAATGACCGGTACGAGTTGCGCTCAAGAGCTGCAGTATGAATGCACCATTCTAGGCGACCGAACTTCCATAAAATTTTTCAAAATGAACGCGCCCAATGCATCTTATTAGACCCAAGACTCATGTTTGGATGCGTTTCGTACCATTTCGTTACTTTGAAAATGACCGGTACGAGTTTCGCTCCGGAGCTGTAGTGTGAATCTGGATGACCGAACTTCTGTAAAATTTTGCTTTACGAACGCGCCCAATGCACCTAATAAGACCTAAGAATCATGTTTGGATGCGTTTCGTACCATTTCGTTACTTTGAAAATGACCGGTACGAGTTTCGCTCAGGAGCTGCAGTGTGAATCTGGACGACCGAACTTCTGTAAAATTTTGCTTTACGAACGCGCCCAATGCTCCTTATTAGACCCAAGACTCATGTTTGGATGTGTTTCGTACCATTTCGTTACTTTGAAAATGACCGGTACGAGTTGCGCTCAAGAGCTGCAGTGTGAATGCACCAGTTCTACGCGACCGAACTTCCATAAAATTTTCAAAACGAACGCACCCAATGCACCTTATAAGACCTAAGAATCAATGTTTGGATGCGTTTCGTTCCATTTCGTTACTTTGAAAATGACCGGTACGAGTTACGCTCAGGAGGTGCAGTGTGAATGCACCATTCTGGGCGACCAAACTTCCGTAAAATTTTTCAAAACGAACGCGCCCAATGCACCTTATTAGACCCAAGTCTTATGTTTGGATGTGTTTCGTACCATTTCGTTACTTTGAAAATGACCAGTACGAGTTTCGCTCATGAGCTGCAGTGTGAATCTGGACGACCGAACTTCTGTAAAATTTTGCTTTACGAACGCGCCCAATGCTCCTTATTAGACCCAAGACTCATGTTTGGATGTGTTTCGTACCATTTCGTTACTTTGAAAATGACCGGTACGAGTTGCGCTCAAGAGCTGCAGTGTCAATGCACCGTTCTACGCGACAGAACTTCCATAAAATTTTCAAAACGAACGCACCCAATGCACCTTATAAGACCTAAGAATCAGTTTGGATGTGTTTCGTTCGATTTCGTTACTTTGAAAATGACCGGTACGAGTTACGCTCAGGAGGTGCAGTGTGAATGCACCATTCTGGGCGACCAAACTTCTGTAAAATTTTTCAAAACGAACGCGCCCAATGCACCTTATTAGACCCAAGTCTTATGTTTGGATGTGTTTCGTACCATTTCGTTACATTGAAAATGACCAGTACGAGTTTCGCTCAGGAGCTGCAGTGTGAATCTGGACGACCGAACTTCTGTAAAATTTGCTTTACGAACGCGTCCAATGCTCCTTATTAGACCCAAGACTCATGTTTGGATGTGTTTCGTACCATTTCGTTACTTTGAAAATGACCGGTACGAGTTGCGCTCAAGAGCTGCAGTGTGAATGCACCATTCTACGCGACCGAACTTCCATAAAATTTTTCAAAACGAACGCGCCCAATGCACCTTATAAGACCTAAGAATCATGTTTGGATGCGTTTCGTTCCATTTCGTTACTTTGAAAATGACCGGTACGAGTTACGCTCAGGAGGTGCAGTGTGAATGCACCATTCTGGGCGACCAAACTTCCGTAAAATTTTCAAAACGAACGCGCCCAATGCACCTTATTAGACCCAAGTCTTATGTTTGGATGTGTTTCGTACCATTTCGTTACATTGAAAATGACCAGTACGAGTTTCGCTCATGAGCTGCAGTGTGAATCTGGACGACCGAACTTCTGTAAAATTTTGCTTTACGAACGCGCCCAATGCTCCTTATTAGACCCAAGACTCATGTTTGGATGTGTTTCGTACCATTTCGTTACTTTGAAAATGACCGGTACGAGTTGCGCTCAAGAGCTGCAGTATGAATGCACCATTCTAGGCGACCGAACTTCCATAAAATTTTTCAAAATTGAACGCGCCCAATGCATCTTATTAGACCCAAGACTCATGTTTGGATGCGTTTCGTACCATTTCGTTACTTTGAAAATGACCGGTACGAGTTTCGCTCCGGAGCTGTAGTGTGAATCTGGATGACCGAACTTCTGTAAAATTTTGCTTTGCGAACGCGCCAATGCACCTAATAAGACCTAAGAATCATGTTTGGATGCGTTTCGTACCATTTCGTTACTTTGAAAATGACCGGTACGAGTTGCGCTCAGGAGCTGCAGTAGTGAATGCACCATTCTAGGTGACCGAACTTCCATAAAATTTTTCAAAACGAACGCGCCCAATGCACCTTATAGACCTAAGAATCATGTTTGGATGCGTTTCGTACCATTTCGTTACTTTGAAAATGACCGGTACGAGTTACGCTCAGGAGGTGCAGTGTGAATGCACCATTCTGGGCGACCAAACTTCCGTAAAATTTTTCAGAACGAACGCGCCCAATGCACCTTATTAGACCCAAGTCTTATGTTTGGATGTGTTTCGTACCATTTCGTTACTTTGAAAATGACCAGT
The DNA here is from genome assembly GCA_015476505.1 of Urochloa ruziziensis. NCBI lineage: Eukaryota > Viridiplantae > Streptophyta > Magnoliopsida > Poales > Poaceae > Urochloa > Urochloa ruziziensis. The sequence goes on from WEIB01000738.1 coordinate 21,901, forward strand.
ACGAGTTTCGCTCATGAGCTGCAGTGTGAATCTGGACGACCGAACTTCTGTAAAATTTTGCTTTACGAACGCGCCCAATGCTCCTTATTAGACCCAAGACTCATGTTTGGATGTGTTTCGTACCATTTCGTTACTTTGAAAATGACCGGTACGAGTTGCGCTCAAGAGCTGCAGTGTGAATGCACCATTCTACGCGACCGAACTTCCATAAAATTTTTCAAAACGAACGCACCCAATGCACCTTATAAGACCTAAGAATCATGTTTGGATGCGTTTCGTTCCATTTCGTTACTTTGAAAATGACCGGTACGAGTTACGCTCAGGAGGTGCAGTAGTGAATGCACCATTCTGGGCGACCAAACTTCCGTAAAATTTTTCAAAACGAACGCGCCCAATGCACCTTATTAGACCCAAGTCTTATGTTTGGATGTGTTTCGTACCATTTCGTTACTTTGAAAATGACCAGTACGAGTTTCGCTCATGAGCTGCAGTGTGAATCTGGACGACCGAACTTCTGTAAAATTTGCTTTACGAACGCGCCCAATGCTCCTTATTAGACCCAAGACTCATGTTTGGATGTGTTTCGTACCATTTCGTTACTTTGAAAATGACCGGTACGAGTTGCGCTCAAGAGCTGCAGTATGAATGCACCATTCTAGGCGACCGAACTTCCATAAAATTTTTCAAAACGAACGCGCCCAATGCATCCTTATTAGACCCTAAGTATCATGTTTGGATGCGTTTCGTACCATTTCGTTACTTTGAAAATGACCGGTACGAGTTACGCTCAGAGGTGCAGTGTGAATGCACCATTCTACGGCGACCGAAACTTCCATAAAATTTTTCAAACGAACGCGCCCAATGCACCTTAGTGGACCCAAGTCTTATGTGATGAGGACATCACCAGTACATCTACACCAGCAGCACCTTCACCCCAAGCACCACCTTCAGGGCCGATCACTCGGGCTCGTGCAAGAGAGTTGAACTACGTCATGGTGCTAAAGAATGAAGGATATGTGGCTGGATTCGGACTGCGCACGAACGTCAACTTGTGACGGCCGCCACGACTTCATCCGGACTCCGTTTTGGGCGATCAAGTACTTGGTGGAAAGCTTATCAAGTCTACTTTCAGATGGATCCGGACTCACCTTCATATCTTCACCGAGGCGGCCGCAATCGTCATTTTGAGTCGGACTGTTTTCTGTCCAAGGTGTTGCGCCACCTTATTTTGGCCCAATGGGCCGTGTATTGAGTTGGGTCCATTAGGGACGCGTCCTAGGGTTGTAGCACGACCCCAACTCCCTTGTGGCCGTGCTATTAAACCCTATAGCCGACATTAGCATCCTCGAGTTTTGTTTTACATCTAGCTTTTAGCTACATTCACGGCCGCACAAATACGTGCTGTCCTCGTGATTCAGAACTCCACCTTCGAGTGATATTAAGATTGCTCGCCTTCTTTTTCTTGTTCGTTCTTTGATTGCGTACAGGAAGTTCTGATCTTGATTGCAACAGGGTCGGTAACCACAGGGAGTTGGTTCAGCGATTGCATTGGCGCTTCGGGTTCGCTCGTCGTAGTCGGATCGTGAGGGTCGACTTCCACCAAATCAAAATTATCCTCCACTCACCGAAAGATCGGGCACTTCAGCTCTATCAAGTGGTATCAGCTTTCCAGGTTGATCGGTGAGTTTTTATCGAGTGTTGTTCCATTACCTACAGTCCACAAAACCCAAAAAAAAATTCAGGTTAGACCATTGTCCCAAAACCTTTCTTCGCCTTGCACTTTCTTTCAATAATTTGCGTTGTTGAATTTGTGTGCTTCGCGTTAATTTGTTGCTGGTCACTTTGTGCTTCCGCCGTTTCCCATCTCCACCACCGCCGCCGCCGCCGCTGTCCTACCTCGCCACCAGCACCACCGCCGCCGCAATCATCATCACCACCAGCGCCGTTACCCCCTCCAACCGAACCCTACTCGGTTTCGTTATCCTTTCCCAAGCCGCACTCCACGCGCCGCCAATCCAACCGAACCCTACTCGGTTTCGTGTTTCTGTTTGAGGAAAGAAAAAAAAGGAAAGAAAAAAAAGAAAGGAAAGAAAAAAAAGGAAAGTTCTGAGAAGAAAGACAAAGGAAAGAATTAAAAAAAAAGGGAAAGCGCAGTTCGTTTTTGGAAAGTTCGGTTTTTCGTTTGGCAGGTTTGTGTCGTTACGAACACCCGTTTTGTAACGGCCATAACTTTTCGCTCGGATCTCCGATTTCAGCGTTCTTTTTTTTCCCGGAAAGCTTACGAAATTCCTATACAGGGCACCCCGCGTAGCGCCAGGTGAGCTCGGTTTCGAGGCCAAAAAACGCCGTTTACACAGCGTAACGCGGCCCGGGAGATTTTCCGTTTCTGCAGCCCACTTCCTTGTTGCCTTCCCTTGATCCATCGCGGGTGGCACTTGTTACCAGCAGCTTTGTTACGTGTTTAGCACTATTATTCAGCTTTGCATTTATTGTTTGATTGTGCTAATCCTTGACTTGAGTGCAGCCTACCCAGAACTACACATATTCCTACGACGAGCAGACTTTTGTTTCTCCAGGCAATCGCTGCTCCAATCTTTCACAGGTGCCACTTGTTGTCTGTGATCGCTCCTGTTGCTTGGTAAGAACGGATAAGAACTTGATCGCAGCATCTTTGTGAGCTTTCCACCCACATCTTTGTTGTCGTAGGATCTGTTTTTCTTGTGTTTGCGCTAACCATGTCAGGAGACGACGACAAGATGGACTCCAAGCTGCAAGGCATGCGGGCAGACCTTGATGGACTTAAAGACGACATAAAGACGCTGCACGAGAAGGTTGATTCCGCGCTCTCTTCATCCAATGAGCGTCTCGACCAGCAGGACCTTGCTCAGACAGCCGCCAAGTGTACATTTGACGCCTTGACGGCCCGGCTTGATGCGATGAACACGACGCTCACGACGATGAACGCGACGCTCACGGACTTGCAGAAGGGCTATGGTGGTGACACGGAATATGAGGATGGAGACCGTCAACCTCGTGCCCGCCGTGTGGTACGTAATCCGGTTAATGATTCATTTGCGAAGATTAAATTTAAGATTCCTACTTTTAATGGCAAGTATGATCCTGCTGCATATCTTGATTGGGAGTTAGAGGTAGAACAAAAATTTTCATGTCATGATATCCCTGCTACGTCTCAAGTTAAGGCTGCTATTAGTGAATTTACTGAGTTTGCTTTAATTTGGTGGCGTGAATATAAACTCAAACATCCCACTGCTGTTCCATCTACTTGGGCTCAATTAAAAGCCGCCATGCGACATCGTTTTGTTCCTTCTTATTATGCCCGAGATTTGCTTAACACCATGCAGCGATTCCAGCAAGGCCAACGATCCGTTGAGGAGTATTACCAAGAGTTACAAAAGGGTATGATTCGTTGTGGTTTATTTGAACAGGATGATGCTGCCATGGCACGATTTCGTGGTGGATTGAACAGGGAAATTCAGGATATACTTGATTATAAGGAGTATAATGATATGACCACGTTATTTGAATATGCTTGCAAAGCTGAACGTGAAGTGCAGGGACGCCGTTCGAAGACATATACTAACCCTTTTGCAGGAAGAAGCCCGTCGTCCAGCTCTACACCTTCCACTCCAGCACCTTCTACACCTAGCATTACGCCGCGTGAGAAGACGACGAAACTTGCAGCACCTTCGACGAAACCTACACCAGGCGCAGCTTCTTCCTCGGGACGTACACGAGATGTTCGGTGTTTTCGTTGCCAAGGCTTTGGGCACATGATTCGGGACTGTCCCAACACCCGTGCTTTGATCATACGTGACGATGGTGAGTACTCTTCTGCTAGTGATTCCGATGAACCTCACCATACTATGATTGCCACTAACCATGCAGATAATGAGGCGGTCCATGCTACTCCTAGTGACGCAGATAGGTATGAAAGTCTGGTTGTGCAGCGTGTTCTTAGTACACAGGTCGCCCCGCCAGAGAAAAATCAGCGACACACTCTTTTCCATACAAAGGGTGTTGTGCAGGAGCGGTCGATTCGGATCATCATTGACAGTGGTAGCTGCAACAACTTGGCGAGTACAGCGCTGGTAGAGAAGTTGTCCTTACCCACCCATAAGCATCCGCATCCCTATCATATTCAGTGGCTTAATGATGGTGGAAAGATTAAAGTAACACAGTCGGTACGTGTTCCGTTCTCCATAGGTGCCTATTCTGATTTTGTTGATTGTGATGTTATTCCTATGGAGGCATGTTCTTTGTTACTTGGTAGACCTTGGCAATATGATACTGATAGCTTGCATCATGGTCGTTCGAATCATTATTCTCTCATGTTTAAAGGTCAGAAAATAATTATACATCCCATGACACCTGAACAAATTGTTAAAGATGACCTTGCTCGAGCCGCTAAAAATGCTAAACAACTTGTGCCATCACCTTCTGAAATCAAGTTGAATGCACCAGTTTTATTTGCTACACGTGCTGATTTTGTTGATCTTTGTGTTGATGAGCTACCTTGTTATGCACTTGTATGTTCTAGTGTGCTCGTTTCACTTGATGATGTACCATCTTTGGATATTCCCCCTGCGGTTGCTAACATTTTGCAGGAGTACGCTGATGTTTTTCCCAAAGATTTACCATCGGGACTACCTCCACTTCGTGGCATTGAGCACCAGATCGACTTCATTCCCGGCGCACAGCTTCCGAATCGCGCCCCGTACCGCACAAATCCCGACGAGACGAAAGAGATTCAGCGCCAGGTCCAGGCGTTGCTTAACAAAGGGTACATTCGTGAGTCTCTTAGTCCTTGCTCCGTTCCAGTGTTACTTGTTCCAAAGAAGGATGGATCGTGGCGTATGTGTGTAGATTGTCGTGCTATTAATAACATCACTATTCGTTATCGATATCCTATACCACGCCTTGATGATATGCTAGATGAGCTTAGTGGTGCCATTATTTTTACTAAGATTGATTTGCGTAGTGGTTACCATCAGATTCGCATGAAATTGGGCGATGAATGGAAAACGGCTTTTAAAACTAAATTTGGTTTATATGAATGGTTGGTTATGCCGTTTGGTTTGACTAATGCTCCCAACACTTTTATGCGTTTGATGAATGAAGTCCTCAGGCCTTTCATAGGTTTGTTTGTTGTTGTATATTTTGATGATATCTTGATTTACAGCAAGTCTATGGAAGAGCATTTCGAACATTTGCGTGCTGTTTTTAATGCGTTGCGTGCAGCTCACTTGTTTGCTAACATGGAAAAATGCATCTTCTGCACACAACGTGTTTCGTTTCTTGGTTATGTTGTTACTCCACAGGGTATTGAGGTGGATAGCAGCAAGATTGATGCAATTCGGGAATGGCCTACACCGACGACGGTTACGCAGATTCGGAGTTTTCTTGGGCTTGCAGGTTTCTACCGTCGATTCGTACGAGATTTTAGCTCTATTGCAGCACCTCTACATGAGCTTACAAAGAAAGGTGTGCCTTTTACTTGGACTGATTCCCAGGAGCTCGCCTTCACTACATTGAAAGATAAGTTAACACATGCTCCTCTTTTGCAATTGCCTGATTTTGGTAAAATATTTGAGCTCGAATGTGATGCCAGTGGTATTGGGTTAGGTGCTGTTTTGTTACAAGAAGGAAAACCTGTTGCTTATTTCAGTGAAAAATTAAGCGGTGCTAGTTTGAAATATTCTACTTATGATAAAGAACTTTATGCTTTAGTGCGTACTTTGCAAACATGGCAGCACTATCTCTGGCATCGTGAGTTTATAATCCATTCTGATCATGAGGCTTTAAAACATATTCGTACCCAAACTAATCTGAACCGTCGTCATGCTAATTGGGTAGAATTCATTGAGTCTTTTCCTTACATCATTAAACACAAGAACGGGAAGGACAATGTGATTGCTGATGCTTTGTCTCGCCGATATAATATGCTGTCACAATTGGATTTTAAAATTTTTGGTTTACACACTATGAAGGATCAATATGTCGATGATAATGATTTTAAAGATGCTTATAAACATTGTATGACTGGTAAACCATGGGGGAAATTTCACATGCAGGATGGGTTCCTGTTTCGCGCTAACAAGCTGTGTATTCCAGCTAGCTCGGTTCGTCTTTTGTTGTTACAGGAAGCTCATGGAGGCGGACTAATGGGACATTTTGGCGTTTACAAAACGCTTGAGGTGCTGGCCACCCACTTCTTTTGGCCTCGGATGCGTCCTGATGTTGAGCGCTTGGTTGCACGATGCACTACATGTCAAAAGGCTAAGTCACGTTTGAACAACCATGGTTTGTATATGCCTTTGCCTGTCCCTACTTACCTTGGCTTGATATTTCTATGGACTTTGTTTTGGGATTGCCTAGAACTAAGAAGGGGAGGGATAGCATTTTTGTGGTTGTTGATAGATTCTCTAAAATGGCTCATTTCATTCCTTGTCATAAAACTGATGATGCTAGTCATGTTGCTGAATTGTTCTTTAGGGAGATTATTCGTTTACATGGTGTTCCTAAAACAATTGTGTCTGATCGTGATGCTAAGTTTCTAAGTCACTTTTGGAGATCTCTTTGGAACAAATTAGGCACTAAATTGCTGTTTAGCACAACTTGTCACCCACAAACTGATGGACAAACTGAAGTGGTCAATAGAACTTTGTCAACCATGCTTAGGGCTGTTTTGGATAAAAATCTGAACCGTTGGGAAGATTGTTTACCTCATGTTGAGTTTGCTTATAATCATGCAACACATTCTTCTACAAAGATGTGCCCTTTTCAGATTGTTTATGGTTATATTCCTCGGGCGCCTATTGATTTATTTTCGCTTGATGCTGTGGACGCCCCACATATTGATGCCGTTGAACATGTTGACCATATGATTAACCTACATGAACAAACACAACAAACCATTGCTGCTACTAATGCTAAGTATCAAGTTGCTGGTAGTAAAGGAAGAAAACATGTTACTTTTGAACCCGGTGATATGGTTTGGTTGCATTTGAGGAAGGATCGTTTTCCTACTTTGCGTCGTTCTAAATTAATGCCTCGTGCTGCTGGTCCTTTTAAAGTGCTAACCAAGATTAATGATAATGCTTATGTCCTTGACCTGCCTGCGGAGTTTGGTGTTTCCACTAGTTTTAATGTTGCAGATTTGAAACCATATGCGGGCGAGGATGAGGAGTTGCCGTCGAGGACGACTTCAGTTCAAGAAGGGGAGGATGATGAGGACATCACCAGTACATCTACACCAGCAGCACCTTCACCCCAAGCACCACCTTCAGGGCCGATCACTCGGGCTCGCGCAAGAGAGTTGAACTACGTCATGGTGCTAAAGAATGAAGGATATGTGGCTGGATTCGGACTGCGCACGAACGTCAACTTGTGACGGCCGCCACGACTTCATCCGGACTCCGTTTTGGGCGATCAAGTACTTGGTGGAAAGCTTATCAAGTCTACTTTCAGATGGATCCAGACTCACCTTCATATCTTCACCATGATAGAACCAGGAGTGCCATAGCGAAGCCTCTTGCGGGGTGGTGAAGTAGCGGGGCAGGGAATCTCCTCCTCTGCGCTCTCAGATGGCTCTTGTCCGGCAAGTTGCGCCTCTAGCTGCGCAATCCTGGCGTTGGCTTTCAGCAACTGGTCATGAATATGGGCAAGCTCCGCGGTGGCTCCGTCTGGGTCGGAGTTCAAAGCAGCGGTCACATGAGTGAGGATGTTTATGCGGTCTTCTTTAGCTTCTCCCATCATCACGTTAGTTTGCTCAGTGCCCCTGGGACGACGAGGAAGGTGACGAAAGTCGGTGATGCTCAGCTGTAGACGATGCTCATAGCAGATGGACCATAGGGCCCTCCTGGCGGCTTCGCTGATGGAAGCGACGTAGGTACCATGAGGCGTATTGGAGTCGTGCATCGAACGAGACCTGAAACCTCTGGAAGTCTCCAAGCGCTCCCGGATGTGGACGCGGGTGAAGTAGTAGTCCTCGACTACGGGGTCGGAGATGCGCTGGGTAACGTAGAGTGGCCTCACGGTGCTGCCCAACTCATGCAGCACTTCCTCGAGCAGAGTGGAGAGGTAGCCATGCTCATCCACCGAGGTGATAACCTCGCAAGTCGTCTCCATCTCATGAGGATCATTACCCTGATTGCCATTAGCATCATTGTTCTTGTCGGGGACGTGGTTGTTGTTGTCATCCTCATTATTGGAGTCACCATCATCATCTCCATCTTCATCTTCATCTCGTCTTCATCTTCGCTATCATCTCCAGAATCATCCGGATCTCCTCCAGCGGCAGCAGGTGCGGGAGCATTTGGACCAGGAGCAGCAGGTGGTGTTGGTGCTTCTTCCACTACTAGCACGGGTGATGCTGGAGCTGGTGTTGGCGATGCAACTGGAGTCACCAGCTGTCCGTCCGGTCCCATCTCCATAATGCGACCATCCTCCAACTTGTCACACCCTGAAATTCTCCAATTTCAGGATGTGAATTTAGAGAATAAATAAACAACGATTTTCTCTCAATTTTTAAAATTTTTCCAACATTTATTATTTTACAGAGAATTTAGCTAGAAAGAAAATTAATTGTGTGTGTTTCTAAAAATAATTAATTGCTCTCTGCGTGTTGCATTCATGCCGAGTTGCATCTTGGTGTTTCATGAGTGCTAAGATTTCAAAAACTACGTTCTTTAAACGTCTAGGTTTTTCCGAGAATTTTCCAGACTTTTCTGGAATTTATTCTCACCTTTTGGGAGCTAAATCTATTTAATAGAAGGCTCTAAAATCCTTTTCACGAGATCCTGATATTTTATTTGGACTCCTCGTGTCCCAATCTATCTCTAGGATTTTCCTAGAATTTTTGGGAATTTCTGGGCATTTTCGTGGTTTAAATGAATTATCTGGACTTATCTGGAATTTTCTTTAAACGCGAAATACAAAAAAAAAAAAAGAAACCCTAACGGGCCGAGCCGTCCCGGCCCGACCCGCCAGGGCCCATCACGGCCCGCACGCGGCCAAGCGCCGCCGCCGCTTGGCAGGCCGCCGGCGCCGCGCCCTTGGCGTGCGCGCCAAGGCGGGCCCGCGCCGCGCGCCTATAAAGGGCGGGCGCCCAGCGCCGCGCCCCCTGCTGCTCCGCCGCCTTCGCCGCTCCGCGGAGCGCGCCGCCACCAGAGCTCTGCGCCGCCGCCGGTCGTCGCCGCCGATTCGCCGCCCCTGATGCGGTCGGACCGAGCCGATCCCGCCACGAGCTCCACCGAGCCGAGCTGCAACTCCTCCGCCCGACCTCGAACAACTCACCGTCGCCGGAGT
>WEIB01000739.1:0-29831 GCA_015476505.1 Urochloa ruziziensis
GAACGCCTAACATCTGATTTTCTAACCTTTGATTTCCTTCGGGTATTGTTAGGCTAATCTTTTGCTGGAATCATGTGGACTAAGGCACGTGGAGTCGTCACCAAGCTCACCTCGTCGAGCTCTCGCCGCTCTCGGGAATCCTCTACTTCCCGGGATACTATGTCGGTCGACTCAACTCGACACGACACAGAGTCCCATGAGGAGGAGGTACCGAAGAACAGGCTCCGCATCAGGATCATGACTCGGGTCGAGCACATCGTTGCTCGGACCGAAGACGAGAGAACGGTGCTGGACAAGCTCCAGGACCGCTGCTTCACAAACGCCAAGTACTTCGACCCCATGCTGCTGATCAAGACCGGTCTCGAAGGAGACATGGAACGGGCGTTCAACAATGCCGGATGGCAAAACTTCTACCCCGTCACGGAAACAGGTTCGCATTTTCTTACTATGGAATTTTTGATGAGTTTGAAAATCGAAGTTCGTCCCAACGAGACAAACATTTGCTTTCGATTTTTCAACGAGGATTTTGTTTTGACCCCGAAACAACTCAGTGAGGCTCTTGGTTTTAACAAGAGATGCATCATTGATGCCAACCTGCTGGTGACTAACCACCGGTACAACCGTGCCGCATGGTGGGATAGCATCACAGGGGAGCCATCCTCGGGGGAAAATAGCATTACTGCTATCCACAACCCCACTCTCCGTTTCTTGGCGAAGTGGATCGCTATGGTGGTCCACCCGCGCGCTGATTTACGTCTTTGTCTTTTGCCTGATTTAGAGTGCCTGTATGCCATGGTCAAGAAAATTTGTTTTTCTCCGGTCATGAGCATGCTTGAGAACTGGCAAAGGTTAGTCAGTGGCCGAGCCACAATTGACATAACCTCGCTAGTCACACGCATCGCCAGCCATGTTGGTGCTTTGCAGGGCGCTCAAGTCACTTTCCTTCCAACTACACAAGAATATCAGTACTGCATTGGTTTAGACCATTTCATCCAGGGTCACTTGATGCGTGAGGGCCCTGGCAACACTCTTTTCATGTGTTATCCTGGTTTCATCGATGAAGTTGAGCTTCCATGCCCAACTTTGTCGCTGAGATCAGTGAGAAGTCTAACCATGCAGCTCAGAAGGAGGGAACCCGCTCGCCACAGTGTTGCAGGCCCCGCAACACGTGGCAGGCGGGCCAGGCATGATGACGAAGCCAGAACTTCTACCGCGCCACAGCCCGAGTACCACTACCAGCAGTAGCCCGAGTACGACTACCAGCAGAACCCCACAGCCAACATGAACTTTGAAGAAGCATTCGAGTACCACCAAGGGACAGCAGGCTACGGCCCGCAGGTCGGACCATCCGCCTCCGCCAGGTATGACTACGAGAACCCGGTTTCCCGGGGGATCGCTGATCTGAATACCAGGATGGAGACGATGACGCTGCAACAACAGCAACTCAGAGATGCAGTTGCACACAACACTGATCTCACGCAGCAGAACTGGGGGATGACCACATCCATCCAGACCGACATGCACGGCTTCTTCAACTACATGCACTACGACCCCGACCAGTATTACCAGTGAGCTTCATCGAAGCTTGGGGGAGTCGCAGGTATGTCGAAAGCCGTCGCCTTTGCCTTGCCGTTGCCTTGCCGTTGCCGTTTGCCTTGCCGTTGCCGTTTGCCTTACCGTTGCCCTTCCGTTGCCATTGCCTTACCGATGCCTTTGCCTTGCCGTGCCATGATGAAATAAAATGCTAGATAAAAAAATGAGAAAATAATAAAAATAAAATAAAAGCTCCAAAAAGATGTCTTTATGTATGGAACTATGGTTGAGAACCTCTGGAATGATGAATGGTTGCTCTGTTTATGCCCTCTAAGTGCCTCGTACTTAATCCTTAACTCTTAAGTATTTGAGTTCGTTGACATTTAAAGATCCACCATGATAAAACTGTGGGAGCAAGAGCACTTGTTCATTGTTTAAGTTATTGTGAGTTTTGATATGGTTTGTTTCGAGGTATAACTGCTTGCTTAGTAAGGAACCTCTCGGAAGTTTTTATAAAATGTTACATGGTGAATCTTCCTCGATGGTTTCAATGTCCTATCCAGAGCCTAAACAGTTATACATTCGTTGAAACTACCATATGCTATCTTGAGTTGCTTTGAGTCTTGTCGAATGGTGAAGTCCGCTTGCAGAAGGTACTTGACATTTACCGGTCTTCCCATCCACCACAGCCTCAAAATGTCCGACTAGTCAAAGTCCCGCTCTGGGGTTGACGTCCACCGTCGATGACATACACTCATCTCATCACAAAGCTCACCCCAAAACGTCCTCAAATACTCCATACAAAGCTGAATCCCTCTCTGTTACCAAAGTGAGAGAAGAGATGTATTCGAAAAAAAATGGAGACAAATGCTCCATCTGAAAAAAAAGAGAAGAAACATCTCAAAAATATGAGAGAGAGAAACAATAAGGAGTCCAAACACCTTTGAGCATCACACCTTTTCCATTTCCATTCAAACCCCATGAATTCCAAAGACCGGAATTTGACGAGTACCATCGCTCGCGGACCACTCTTCGACTCGACAACAGAAGTAACCAAGGTATGCGACTCTTACCCTACCTACACCTCCACTCCAGCCTTAGTGTAGGGAAAACATTGGTCAATCCCGACCAAGAGTGAGGATTAAACACCTTGAGTGACTCGAGAGTACCATGGTATGAGTTCTCTTTTATGCCAACTTATTCAAATGATTTGTTGAGTTTTGGCTTAAGCACAGAGTACTTTAAGAGTATAAACATTGAAGCAACTCCTGACCTACCGAACCTAGAGTTTTAGCCTTGCTCGAGGACGAGCAAGAGTCTAAGCTTGGGGGTGTGTTGACGGCCATTATAATCTCGTAGTGACCGTCAACATTTCGGTAAAATGAGGATGATCATACCATATTCCATACATAAAAGTGTTTTCACTGACAAATTCCACAAGTTTTGGATGAGTTGTGCTTGCAGGATGAACCAGGAGAAACAAGGGCCAAACCTGGCACAGGGCCAGGCCGGCCGGCCTAGGCCAGGCCGACCGGCCTCCCCTGGCCAGGTCTGGCCACGTCATTGATCCACAAGCCATGCCAAGTACCCAGGATGATCAAGCACCGTGCAAACAACGTCGGTTTGATCCAAGGACCCGAAAGGCCTAGAGATGAAAGCACATGGATTGAAGGGCCCACATCCTAGGATTCTTGGACAGCTTCAACTAAAGGCAACCGTTACCGACCTTGGGAGAGCATCAGGACCGTTCCTGCAGAGGGCGGAGCCAAGTGGCACCAGGGCCAGGCCGGCCGGCCTAGCCCAGGCCGGCCGGCCTCCCTCTGTGGCCGCCACGTCTCCTCCTTCGCGTGAAGCTTAAGCAGAGCCTTGGCGTCTAATGACGCTGACATCACCCCCTGGAGGCTATAAAAGGAAGCACATTCACCTTGGGAAGACACACACCACATATCTCAAGTCTTTACTTGAAGGGAGCTCTAGTACCTTTTTCATTTCTTAGATTAGGATTAGAGTTGGGAGTAGAGTCGAGTCGAGCTTAGCTCGGATCTTCGAGTCTTCGGAGTTCTGGTAAAGCTCTTGTATCCTTTCCTTCTTTTGAAGAGTTTATTTATATAATTACTTTCTTATTTCAGAGCTTAAGTTATCTTTTATATTTCTCTCTTGCTCTTCTTTAAGAGTAAAGATCTTGCTCTCTTTAGAGCAAAGTCCTTTTCCCTTTAGTACTAGTGTAGAGTTTAATTTAGCTCTACCGGGTTTTATCTCGCGGGTTTGCTCGCCTTGACCGGGCCGTAAGACGCCTTAGGGAAGACGGGGATTTCTCTTGACAGGCCTCAAGAGAAATCTTAATCATCGAGTGCAGACGTGGTGTCTGGCTTGTTGATTAACTAGGAAGTGTGTTGCACCCCATGGTACAGCAGTGGTAGGCGGCAGGTGGTGACAGCCCTGTCCGTCCTTCGTAGTCCACCACATTCGGGTGTATTCATAACAGTAGTGCTGAGCCCGGAGAACCCCCTCTCTCACCCCGTTCTGAGGTTCTCCCGTTCTAGCCGTCGAAGCGAGCTCTGTTCCCGGTATCTAAGCTAGGGTCTAGGCTAAGGCTAGAGTGCCTTTTGCTCTGAGTTAGAAAGAGTCTAGGTCCGGTCTCTCCCAACATCTTTCCTTTTATCTAGAAATAGGTGCTCCGTGTGTCGCTGGTCTTTCAGACCTTCTATCCGGTCATTAACTTGACCATTATCCACCCAAACTTAGTGTTTGTGCCCCTAGGTTTGTGGCCTGATATTTCTGGCAAGATATATCATTTCATTCTTCAGTACACTTTAACCATCTGCTTCCCTGCGGAAATATAAATACGATACCCTGGGGTAACTCCTGAGGTGAAGTGCTACAACGAGATATATTCTGTGCGCTTGCAGAATTAATTTTGCATACAACGACATATATCTACGCGCTCTTGAGCGTTGCTAAAACGTGACGCTAAGGAGTGCCAACACAAAGCATCAAGTAATGGTATGTTGATGTATACCTTCTTGATTACCTCGACGAACTTGTCAAATTGTTCGTCGGCCACGGGTCTTCTCCTCCGTTCTGGGAACGGGAGGAAAGTGAGATCTCGGCTGTAGCTTGAGGCTTGTGGTGCCTCATTCTCCTCCTTTCAAACAAGGGTGGTTTCCTCGTCATCTTCCTCTTCGGCGACCACCTCGGTTTGGCTAGCTTCCTTCTGTCGAGTACCTGCATCCTGTGGATCGTGTAGGTCCTGCGTGGACTTGCCAGTCCGCGTGGTCACCGCACTAACATTTTCCTTGAAAAGAACCTCCGGTTGCCCGGGTAACTTCCCCGCATTTGGGTTAGGGCAGGATGCAGCCAGCTGAGCTACTTGAGTTTCAATCATTTTGTTGAAGCTCAGCTGGTTCTTAACGACAGAATTAAAAGCTTCTATCTGGGAGGCCATTGACTCCGTAACTTTATCATTACCAAGAAATTTCTTGCTAATGCTATCGTTAATCTGCTTTTGGCCATACCAGATGTCCTTTAGCGACGGTTGGAAACCGTTGTTAGAGCCATTACCTTGCTGTCGGCCGAAGGGAAAATTGGGCTTGGAATTCCAACCTTGTTGAGGACGGAAGCCTGAATTGTTGGTATTTCCAATGAAATGGGCTTCCTCTTGTGTCATCGGGCAAGTGTCGCCCGAGTGTCCTGCTTCTCCACACGTTTCACACGTGATTCTCTCCTCCATGATCTGATTCATCTCCTTGCCAGGAGATTCCATCTTCTTCAAGAGAAGGTCCATTTTAGCAGCCAGCATATCAACGGAGTCAATTTGATGTACTCCCTTGCGGGGAGTTTGTCTTTCTCCTATCCAGCTCTGATGAGTGGATATTTTCTCGATGAGCGCCTTTGCTGCGTCTACATCCAACGAGAGGAAAGCTCCTCCCGCGGCTGCATCCAACATCTCTTGCGATCGTCGGCTCAGGCTGTGGAAGAAGTTCTGGGTAATCAGCCAATCTTCCACACCATGGTGGGGGCAGGCTGCAATATACTCTTGCAGTCGCTCCCAAGCTTCGGGAATTGTTTCTCCGTCTAGCTGCTGAAAGCTAGTGATTTTTCCTCGGAGGGCATTGGTTTTGCCCACCGAAAAGTACTTGGCCAGAAATGCGTCTGCGCAAGTCTGCCAGTGTCCATCGAATGATGCCTTGTTTGCATAGAACCACTCCTTTGCTTTCCCAAGCAAGGAGAATGGGAAGAGTTGAAGGCGGATGTTGTTGATCGGTGTGCCATTGGGGTTGATAGTACTGCACACCTCCAGGAAATTCCGAAGGTGAGCGTTCGCATCCTCAATCGCCTTTCCGCAGAAAGGGCTGGCCTGAACCATGTTCACCAGGCCAGTTCTCAGCTCAAATGCACCTTCCTGTGCGTTCGACAGTCCCGGGAAGTTGCTGCTCGACGGGGCTGAGAACTCACGGAGCGTCTTCTTAGCTTGAGCCATAATCTCTGGGGACTCTGGGGCTGAAGAAAACTGATGAATCTGATTCGGACTCAGAGTCGGATGACGACTCGAGTATATTGCTTGAGCTGAGTGAAATCTGAGGGGGTACGATTCTCTTTCGCACTACTCTTCCAATGCGTTCTGGATTTGGATCAAAGTTTGATGGTAGGTTGAAACCAGTCATGCACTACCCTGCAAAACACATCAAAAATAGACGAATGTTGCAGTGGTGACGTCACTAAGGTTAGTGGTTTGGTAAATCTGTAAAGATAATCAAATAATTCAACAAAAACTTTAGCCAATTGCTTCCCCGGCAACGGCGCCAGAAATGCTTGTTGGCACTCCTTAGCGTCACGTTTTAGCAACGCTCAAGAGCGCGTAGATATATGTCGTTGTATGCAAAATTAATTCTGCAAGCGCACAGAATATATCTCGTTGTAGCACTTCACCTCAGGAGTTACCCCAGGGTATCGTATTTATATTTCCGCAGGGAAGCAGATGGTTAAAGTGTATTGAAGAATGAAATGATATATCTTGCCAGAAATATCAGGCCACAAACCTAGGGGCACAAACACTAAGTTTGGGTGGATAATGGTCAAGTTAATGACCGGATAGAAGGTCTGAAAGACCAGCGACATCACGGAGCACCTATTTCTAGAGAAAAGGAAAGATGTTGGGAGAGACCGGACCTAGACTCTTTCTAACTCAGAGCAAAAGGCACTCTAGCCTTAGCCTAGACACTAGCTTAGATACCGGGAACAGAGCTCTCTTCGACAGCTAGAACGGGAGAACCTCAGAACGGGGTGAGAGAGGGGGTTCTCCGGGCTCAGCACTACTGTTAAGAATACACCCGAACGTGGTGGACTATGAAGGACGGACAGGGCTATCACCACCTGCCGCCTACCACTGCTGTACCGTGGGGTGCAACACACTTCCTAGTTAATCAACAAGCCAGACACCACGTCTGCACTCGATGATTAAGATTTCTCTTGAGGCCTGTCAAGAGAAATCCCCGTCTTCCCTAAGGCGTCTTACGGCCCGGTCAAGGCGAGCAAACCCGCGAGATAAAACCCGGTAGAGCTAAACTAAACTCTACACTAAAACTAAAGGGGAAAAGGACTTTGCTCTAAAGAGAGCAAGATCTTTACTCTTAAAGAAGAGCAAGAGAGAAATATAAAAGATAACTTAAGCTCTGAAATAAGAAAGTAATTATATAAATAAACTCTTCAAAAGAAGGAAAGGATACAAGAGCTTTACCAGAACTCCGAAGACTCCGAAGATCCGAGCTAAGCTCGACTCGACTCTACTCCAACCTCTAATCCTAATCTAAGAAATGAAAAAGGTACTAGAGCTCCCTTCAAGTAAAGACTTGAGATATGTGGTGTGTGTCTTCCCAAGGTGAATGAGCTTCCTTTTATAGCCTCCAGGGGGTGGATGTCAGCGTCATTAGCACGCCAAGGCTCTGCTTAAGCTTCACGCGAAGGAGGAGACGTGGCAGCCACAGAGGGAGGCCGGTCGGCCTGGGCTAGGCCGGCTGGCCTGGCCCTGGTGCCACTTGGCACCGCCCTCTGCAGGAACGGTCCTGATGCTCTCCCAAGGTCGGTAACGGTTGCGTTTAGTTGAAGCTGTCCGAGAATCCTAGGATGTGGGCCCTTCAATCCATGTGCTTTCATCTCTAGGCCTTCCGGGTCCTTGGATCAAACCGACGTTGTTTGCACGGTGCTTGATCATCCTGGGTACTTGGCATGGCTTGTGGATCAATGACGTGGCCAGACTTGGCCAGGGGAGGCCGGTCGGCCTGGCCTAGGCCGGCCGGCCTGGCTCTATGCCAGGTTTGGCCCTTGTTTCTCCTGGTTCATCCTGCAAGCACAACTCATCCAAAACTTGTGGAATTTGTCAGTGAAAATACTTTTATGTATGGAATATGGTATGATCATCCTCATTTACCGAAATGTTGATGGTCACTACGAGGTTATAACGGCCGTCAACATACGCTCTGGGATGACTCGGCGACGCGACTCTCAGGAGCCGGGTCGGAACCGAGTGATTGTAGATCTGTTCCCGACTGGTTGGGCCTCGCGTTCTGCGATGGACTCAGCGGGGTAGAACCGGCACGATCAGATGCGATCGGACCGGATTGGGCCGTGACGGCCGAAGTCGGTGCCAGAGAGGAAACCTCCGTGGCGATCGTAGCTCCTGCCGCTTGGGTATCCAAGGCGGCGGTGGTGATGTTCCCGAACTGGATCTCGAATCCGTCGACGTCCGGGAGATTGCAGCTGTCCAAGATCTTGACACGATCCATCAAGCTTACCAGATTGATCTCGGCGATATCCCCTACCTGGCGCGCCACTGTCGGTGATATTATCTCCGGCAGTCTTCCACGGGGTAGCCCACGGAAGTGATTTGTATTGCAGGGAAGATCGCAAAGATCGGAAGCAAGATGGTTAGGATGGACAGACACAGGGGTTTATACAGGTTCCGTCCGTCGACTCGACGTAATACCCTACGTCCTGTTTTGGGGTGTTGTATTGCGTGGGTTTCGCTATGAGCTGAGATGAGATGTGTTGGGTTGTGGTGAGTTGTTTTGGAGGGGGTCCCTGCCCGCCTTATATATCGGGGGGCAGGGTTACAAGTCGGTTTGTAGCCGATCCTATCTCTAAGGATCATTTCCTTCTTTACAATAATTCCTATTCCAACTAGAACTTCTCCTTCCGGATCCTTCCTTCGTGCGCCGACTTGTCCTGCACGTCTTCAGGTCCAGAACGGTGGGCTGGGCCGCCCCCTTTTGATGGGCTGCCAGGTTTGCTCGTGAGGTACCCGGGTACTATATCCCCCACAGCAACCATAGTAGATCGAGCTCCCGCCGGCCCGCTGCGTCCACTGCTACTAGAGCTCTATTGCGCCCCTCATTCCTCTCGTCCTCGTTTGGCATGCCATTCTCCCTCGACACCGACAACATACCATTCTCCCTCGACGCCGGGGCCACATATCTGGCGCCGGCAGTTAGGCACCTTAGCGGCAGGGCGACTCGCGCAGCGGAGGCCGAAGCGGCGCGGGAGGCTTTCCTCCGCTCCATCGCCGATGTGGCCACCAGATCAGCGGGCGGGTTGGCTGGATCCGCAGCGCAGTCACAAAAATTGATGGCCTCCGCCTTCCTTGCCGCCGCGGGCGCCGCTACCGCAGCAGGCGTCTTCTCCAGCAGGCGCCGCTACCGCCCCATCGACCATGACCTTTGCCGGGGTGATGGCGGTGATGGTGGCTCCCCTTTAACCTGTCCCATTACCTCCATTGTAGTTGCAGTGTAATCCGACGATGTAAGAACCGTGGGATTACATACTTTTGTAATGAACGAATTGCTGTCATTTTGGTCTGTTTAGAGCTAGGCACTGTCGTTCCTGCAGCTACCACTAACTAGTCGCTTAATTCTAAGTTTGTGATGTGCAGTCTCTGTTGATGTGATGATGAACTATGTTTAATTAGTCCAGTGATGATGAACTATGTTGAGGTAGCTAGCGATGAAGTGTGTTAAATTTTTCCGCAACAAATTCACGTATATGATCTTCAATGGGTACTAGCTATATATTGTGTGTGTATGTGTATACGTTGTGTGTTGTTGTAAACGTCTAGCACGTACACGTTCACATTTTGTTGAATGTGAATTGTTGTGTGCAATTTGTTCATAACGATCCATACATAACTAGCTAGTATTCATTCGAGATCAAAATGACTGAAACGAATGCGTTTTTTTAAAACGTCTATGCCATCATCCTAACTGGCGTTAACTAAACCGGTAGCCATAGGTTAATAAAACTAGGCGGCGCTTAATGAACGGATTAGTATATATACGTAGTCAAACACTCCGGCGCAAAACAAACTGATTCGAATAAGAGGTCATTCTAAGCGGTGCGTAGCATGCTGGCACGTTTAAGTTGTCAGGCTTAGGATGACCCCCTTATTGGCATCGGAAAAAGGGAAGCGGCGTCGGCGCCGGCGCGGATGAGGTTTTCGCGCCGCTTAGGTTAATGGTTTCTGCAGTGGTGAACTAAAAGTTACTCTACGAAGAATAACTCTTTACTAATACTAGGAAGCAGGAAAAGTAGACATGTGTGCATAGTCATACATGAATTCCTATACAATCTCTAATTCTGGGGCCAATAGCTAGATTACAAAGTAACCTCTATGTCTTGGAATATACTCTCTTTGTTTTTTAATCTACGACCTTTGAACTAATTAGGTTGCCAAAGCCAGCTGCTATGTTTAAAAGTAGGGAGTACTCATCAGCTCAGTATATATATTTACGCGCGCGCAAATGCAGCCAAGTCATCGGGACTCAGCATGCATGTGTATACATCCATTATACTGTATACGCACCTTTCTCCTCCATTCCAGTAATACTCTTCAGCGTGTCATCACGCTTGATAATCTTCATAGCAACTTTCTGCCCAGTTAACTTGTTTGTGGCAACCTTGATTTTCCAATGTGATCCTAAATGAATTGTTCTACCTATTTTGTAGTTTTCAAGCGTGCTGCTGTGCCCTTCCATAAAATCCTCTTCTGCCAAATACAAAATATTACATGTTAGCCCGGCCCGATTTTACCAGAACCATGAAATACATGATTTTGTTTGTTATTCAATGGAGTAATTATATATTGATGTTAATCAGAGCAATAAGTGCTGGGATCTATTATGACATAAGGATTACATGACTATGGACATTTTTATTCTAGAAAATTTTTCCGACATAACAAAAGAATCTTTGTTTTTCTACGTTTTAATTCAAGATCTACATCAACTTTAATATAGGCGGGAGATTAATACATATTTATATGTGAAATAATAAATTACTGATTAGACTTATATAGAATATTTATATTCCATCGTGACAAAATGATGGCACCTCCAAGAAGGAAAATGACACCCAAAGACGTCATCGTCGTGGCTTTCTCCAGCACACCGTAGCCCACCACAACAAAGTTCCAAGGATCTACAAGATGCATCCCATACCATGCCATCGCCAGTCTTTGGAGACAGAAGCACCTGAGATCCAACGTCAACGAAGTGTGTCCCATACCACACTCGCCGCACAATGAGTTTCTGAGCGCCCATTGCAAGCACAACGTCTGCCATTGTTGTCGCCGACCATCTTCTCGCACACCACCAGAGTAACCAGACCTGCTGCCTGCCCTGTACTCCACCACGTTGACGATGGAGAAGCTCAGGTGTGCTTGATGCGATCCGGCCTAGTAGGGGCAGATCAGGTCACCGGTAACCCGCACAATCAGTCCTCGGCACCGGTGATGCAGAGACCGGGATGATGCAAGTAGAAGCCTGATACCGCAACATGCGAAGATCAGCCTGGTAATGGCACGAAGACATCCCGGAGGGGATCCGTGAGGGAATTGTTGGCACTCCTTAGCCTAACTAAAATCCGCAAGCGCATGGAGTCTGATGTAGCCTTTCACCAGGGGACCTGGATATCAAATCCAAGGAACGGTAGACACGACTAGCCTAGAACTTTTCCAACCGGACCCACCAAGGAGCAAAAGGATAAACGGGTAGAGAGCTTGACTTTAGTTAGGTACTCGTTACCCCAGACAAACTATCTATATCTAACCTGATCTGCTTCGACGGCTAGAATGGGAAGAACTCAGAACGGGATGAGAGAGGGGTTCTTCCGGGCTCAGCACTACTGTTATGAGTACACCCGAACGTGGTGGAGTACAAAGGACGGACAGGGCTGTCACCACTTGCCGCCTACCACTGCAGTTCCGTGGGGTGCAACACAACCTGAGGTGACTAGCCAGCACAGGCACCATGCCTAAACTTTCAGTCACTGACCTCCACCCAACGCGAAGGGCTATAGAGGAAACTCCAAACAAGAGTCGCTGTCACTCGCGCAGACTCAGGTACCCACAGATCAAGATAAATACGATAACTTGCTGAAAGTAAGTTGTAAACTAGCGAGGTACTAAAGGCAAGAGACCGAGGACTTACTGAAGATAACTCTTGAATATATTCCTTGGGGGCGGAAATGTTGAGATGAGACTGAGGAAGAAATCCCGGACTCTCTCTACAAAGCTCGGCTGTCACCCGAGCAGCTCACCCACTCTCTCCCTACTCTAACTCTAAAGATGAGAGCAAAAACCACTAAGCTACTCTTCTCTCCTTTGGATGGTTTTTTGGATGGAAGAGAGGGCAGCCTTTTATAGCTTCCAAGGTCGGTAGTTCCCGTAACTGTCATGCACCATCATGCTTAACTTCCACGCTGAAGAGGGTCGCGTGAGGAAGCAGCAGCAGGCCGGCCGGCCTGGTGTAGGCCGATCGGCCTACACCTGGCACTTCTGGTCACCGACTTCCTCGTGAACGCTCCAGATTGCCTCCTGAGGTCGGTAACAGTTGCGTTCAGTTGAGGCTGTCTAAGGATCCAAACTTGTGGGCCCTCTAATCCATGTGTCTTGCACTCTAGGCCTTTCGGGTCCTTGGATCAAACCGACGTTGATCGCACCTCTCAGGATCATTAGTGTTGTGTTTGTGATCTCCTGGATCAGGGACGTGGCAAGGGGCCACAGGAGGGGGCCGGTCGGCCTAGCATAGGCCGGCCGGCCTGACTTTGTGCTCAATGTGGCTCATCTTGTGCTTACTTGCTCCTGCACTCACAAATTATACAAAACTTATGGAACTCATTAGAAATAACCAATTTCACTTTGTTATGAGCAAGATGAGCCTGAAATGTGACGGAATGTTGGTGGTGAAACCATATCGTAACGACCACCAACAGGAATCCATCCCCAAAGGTCAGGGAAGTGTTGGATCTTGTCATGTCGATGCGGAATCTGGACACGGCTGGCCGAGGGCCGCCGCCCACCGCCGCCACCGTCAAAGGCCTCACCGGGGGAGAAGAAGGGGCGTGTGTAGGTTTGGGAGATGGAGATGAAGACGCCCGCCGCCGCCCTCATCGCTGTCGAGCAGGCTTCCGCCGAAAAGCTCCGGCAGTGGCGGCGGCGGCGAGGTGTATGAGAGGGAACGGAGTGGACTGCGCCGCCCGAGACCGGGTTTAGATGGTTGGTGAAAAAGATTTCGGAATGAAATCTTTCCACATTCAAAGTATTAAACATAGACTAATTAAAAAACTAATTACAGATTATGTCTGAAATTCGCGAGACAAATCTAATGAACCTAATTAATCTGTCATTAATACATGTGTTACTGTAGCATTAATGTAGCAGTTTAGTGTCTAATCGCGGCGCAAATTAGACTCATTAGATTCGTCTCGTGATTTTTGGACCATATATATAATGCGATTTGTTTTTCAACTAAATTAAGTCATACATGTGTCCGAACATTAATTTTAGATTTTTGATTTCGGAACTAAACAAGGCCCGAGTCACCCCTGAGGCGACGCAGGGGCCGAGCGAGAAAACAGGATCGGGGTAGTGGCGGAGCCAAGGGGGGTGCAGGGGCCTGGCACCCCTAAGGGCTCGTTCGGTTCCCTTGGATCCGTTCCATCTGGATTGGGATAGATATAGCAAAAATTTATGATAGATACAACAAGAGACCGGGATTTAATTCGGTTCGTGAACCCATTTGCTCATGATAGGTTCCATAAAAGACTTGGATTGGTTCCACACCTCTCGACTAGTGGATTGATTTCCGGTCTCTTGTGGTACCCATCATGAGCAAACGAGTTCATGACTTGAAATAAATCCCGGTCACTTGTTGTACCTGTTATAAATTTCTTACTGTACCTATACCAATCCAGGCGGAACGGTTCTGGACAAACCGAACGAGCCCTAATGCTGCCGAAACACTCAAGGAACACTTAAATATTTAGCTAAGCTCAACCCTTAATTCAAGCCCAAAGCAATATCATCAGCCCACCAGCCCATGAGATCATAACGATTCATTACTCAGTGATTCAACTTTCAAGCCTATATATATGCCGCTGCCGCTGCAACATGCATATTTCATTGGCATGTTGGCTTTCTCCTTTGTGTGTGTGTGTTTGGATTACATCCTAATAATGCTAAACTAACTCAAAGACAATTTTCTTTGTGGCACCGAGCCCATCTTCTCTATCCTCTCTACTATCTAAGGCTTATTTTTACTAGTGTCTGACCGATGATCACAATTAATAGCATGATTATGTAATTAATTTAAATATATTCGGGTTATACAACCTCATTACCATTACACGGCAAGGAGGACCCATTTTTACGTATACAGTCGAAGATATATTGTCTGGCAAATATATTTCAAGGCACCTTTTGTTGTCCATACTATATTGAAACCCTGAAACCCACACAACCCCCCCCCCCCCCCCCCCCCCCCCAACAATGGTCAAATCCTGGCTCTGCTCGGAGCATATGGTTGCTCTTGTGCGTATCTTTTTTTTGGCAAGGATTGCTACGTTATTTCTTTTTTGATAAAAAAAGAACAGCAGCATGAATCAAGCTGCTGCAAATTAATTCCGCTATTTCAGCTTCAGATGAAGGAAATCACGACGTGCGGCAAATAAACAAATACTCGTATATAGCATAGAATTACTCGACTGTAATAAGCAACAAACACGGATTAGTGCAGGATGATATGCACATCGCTGATCCGATTATGGAAGAAGCCAATTACTTCCAGCCCAATCATAGAGAATTAGAATGTGGACGAGGAAAACATAAAAAGGGATCATTAACGATAACAACATGATCGACGAAACTAACCTTGGATCTGTTGGCGCCGGTATTACGCACTTGCAGTTGGCGCCGGTATTACCGGAAGCCGGAGGGAGGAAGTGGACGGAGGCAGACGGAAAAAATGGGGAGAGGGAGAAGGAAATAAAATAATAGAAGAGGCAATCAGCCGTGATGCTAGCCGCTATATATATTCAGGCCGCGGCCGGCCGGCGCCCGCCGGCACAGTCTAGACAAACATAGCGATACAATAGCTGTTCCAGTAAACAAGATAGAATGCATCGGGAAAGTCCGGAGATGATGGCTACTCCTACTGCGAATAAAACTTGGAAGCTTTGTGCACTCCGCTGTGACACTGTTGTGGAATTTTTAGAATAAGGAAAATCTGGCTTCCGTCAGAGCGCTTGCAGCCACCAGAGTGATACACGCAGCACTAAGACTGCACCCCAAAGTTCACACTGGACATGAGAGTTTAAACTCTAGTCAAACAAAGAAAAAACGCTCAAGCAAAGACATTCTAGAACCCTTGAATTTTGCTTCTGAAATTCCACCCAAACTTGTTGAAAATCTCCATCATAGTGACCTCCAACCTATGACAAATGTCCTTCACACTTCTCATCTCTTCTTAGATAGTGCTGCCCAACTCCTTGTCCAATACGTCCCCTGAAAATGACATGCAAAAAAGAGTGAGGACTATTTTTTTGAACACCACTTCATTTCGACTTAGCCATATAGTTCAACAAAGAGCAACCACTCCCATAAGAACAGCCCTTGTTGTGGAATTGTTGCTGTGTTTGGTCCTTGTTGTGGAGTGTTGCTGTGTTTGGCCCTTGTTAGAAAAGAAAATTTGGATTGAATAATGTTAGTATTGATTATTGTATGCTCACTACTGTAGGGACCCTTGTTCACGCCGGCGCTCAAACCTCATTCACGCCGTGCCAGGACCGCTACTCCTAAGCCGATGCAAATGAGCGTGCTATTTGAGCTGGTGAAATAACCACTGCGAATGACTGCAAAACTATGGTGACGTCCTTTGCGCCGCTTAGAATAGTCCAATATTTGAAGCAGCTTAAAATCCGCATCGGTTCGTTTGAATTCCCTAATTCTACCGGTTTAGAGCAACACCGGTGCATTTGATTGTCGTAAATGAATTAGTTGTTAATTACATCGCATCGTTTGTTAACCTATTCCTACCAGTTTGTATTAGCTCAGGTTAGAATGCTCTAAGCGCATTTGAAAAAATTAGGTGGATATCCATCAGTTGTTTGATCTCGATTGAGTTCTAGTATATGCATCGTTATGAATGCATTGCACACACAACAAGTTCACATTCAACTGAATGTGAACTTGTACGTGTACGTGCTAGACATTCATAACAACACAAGTAATCTGTCAATAGCATCAACATCACTTCGACAAAATTAACAGCACTTCCATATACAACATCACTTCCACACACACAACATCACTTGAACAATATGTGTGTGTAATAGTGGGTAGCTACCTACCATCAACTTCCGGTCAAAACTGCTGGATTTCTGGTTTCAAGATTCCATTTTCCGGTTTGAACATTTCATTTTTCGGTTTCAAGATTTCATTTTCCGGTTTGAAGATCCTTTTTCCGGTCATAGTTGTGGATTTCCCGGTTACAAGGAGCGGGTGTGTAGCTACACACCGCTACACACCGTTGCACCTATACATATATACATATATATGTACATATATATGTACATATATATATGTATATATGTATATATGTATATATATGTACATATATATATATATACATATATATGCATATATATACATATATATACATATATATACATATATAATACATATATATAGTGCGACTATTGGGAGCCCAGGGCTTCCTTTGCTTATTGGAAGCCCCGGCCAGCCAACCATCCACTATCTGGTCAAACCCAACCACCAACTTTGTGTCATGTGACGCCCTCCACTCAATTGATGTTGGCTGGCATATAAACTTGTTGCTGGTGTCATAGTAACACATTGCCAGGGTCATACGGTCCTCGTGAACAGAGCTTACACATGCCACCTGACACATCTGTCACCTGACGTCTCTGCCACCTGACGCATGCATGCATGAAAGCCCATCATTTTTCCTTCTTTCTTTTCGCGATAATTCTTCACTCAAAGATCCAACTTACAAACGATTTTCACCACTAGATTCGTGATACTTTTATGCACATTTTGAGATCCATTGTGAATATACTTTTGAATTTTTTCAAAATTCAAATTTTTTTCAAATTTTAGCACCGACCACGATCATACATATCAATCAAACATAGCATACAAACGTCCATGTCATATCAACCTCCACAAAGAATCATACAAACATGTTCAACGTACCTTTTATTGGATTTATTTCAATCCCTACCGGAGACACATTAATAATGTATCCCCGCGCGCCCCGCTTTGATCCGTACGACCTGTGCGCCACGGCATATGCCACCCAACAAAACCAGCCATACCACCAACAAAACGGCGCATACCAACCTACGAAACGAGGCATACCACCCTACAAAACGATGCACGCGTAGCACGGTGCATACGAACTTACAAAATGAGGCGTACCAACCAGTCACACGAGTGGTCGGGCGCATGGCCGCTAGACTGAATCTGTATAGCATACTAACCTATCAAACGAAGCATATAAACTTGATGCACGTACAATCAACCAAATTCCTTTAATCCTTCTTTAAAATTAATATGCTTTTCTTCAAATCTATATATGACAATCTCACGAGGCATACCACCCTGCAAAACGAGGCTCGTG
The DNA here is from genome assembly GCA_015476505.1 of Urochloa ruziziensis. Taxonomy (NCBI): domain Eukaryota; kingdom Viridiplantae; phylum Streptophyta; class Magnoliopsida; order Poales; family Poaceae; genus Urochloa; species Urochloa ruziziensis. The sequence continues at coordinate 17,499 of WEIB01000739.1, forward strand.
CAAAACAGAGCATACCAACCTACAAAACGAGGCATACCAACTAGTCAAGCGAGTGGCCGCGCGCGCATGACCGCTAGAATCAATTCGTACAGCATACTAACCTATCAAGAGGCATACAAACTTGATAAACGTAACATCAACCAAATTCATTTATCCTATCTTCAAAATTAATATGCATTTTTTCGAATCTATATATGACAATCTCACGAGTTTGCACATAAGTTTCCTAAACAGGATTGTATCATTTTCTAATGAGATTTATATGCATCTAAAATAATGTTTAACCGGGTTAGCTGGGTTGATGAATAGTCCGTGCCATCCTACAAAACGAGGCATGCTATCCTACCAAAACTAGGCATACCAACTTAGAACGACGCATACCAACCAGTCAAGCGAGTGAGCACATGCTGCACTAGTCAATTTATCTTTTTGGAGAACTTTAACAAATAGCTTTCCTGCACATGCTGCACTAGTCGATACAAACCATGGGAGTGAAAGCACGAGACATGATGAGCTACCTTTCAAAAAATGCATTTGCAAGGAAGTGATGGTCAGGAGCTGAATAGAAACTGCATAAATACAGAGTCGCCCGGACATACAAACCTCACGCCATAGCTATTCTTTTACACATTTATGCAAAGCAATCATGGACATATCATCGAACAGCTTGGCTGCACGGCTGCCTCGATGGTATGGTCGTAGATTTGACCGCGGGTTGCCGTAGCAGCATCCAGCTGTGTCGAGCTCTCATACATCACACAAGCATGATTGTTTAGTTTTTATGACTTTACAAGTTAATTATATACTCAGAAAGATTAGCTGCTGTCAGTGTTGTTGGATATGTGCCCTAGAGCCAATTGGATTGGATCCACTAATGGGCCTACAAAGTGGAAGCCCATTAGCGTGGCCCATTAGCACTAGAGGGACTACACCAAGTATTAGTCCCACATTGCTAATGGACGAAGAGGTGGGATGTTTTCCTCCCTATATATACGAGGGAGGGGCAAAGGGGAGAGGTGCAAGCCAGTTGTGCCGCCCCTCCTGTAGCCGCTGCTACAGTACCCGCGGTACTGTTCACGCGTGAACAGTTCATGCGGTGAACAGTAACCGCCCTCCCACGCTGCCGTTCTCCTGCCGCGCGCCTCGGTGCTGGCACACCGACGCTCGGCGTTCCAATCTCCGTACGTGTGGATACCTCGGAGGTGCTACATCTGGAGCACTAGGACGAACCGCAAGTCGCAGGACCAGACGGACGTTCGCAACTTCACGGCACTGCTACCTCGACGCGCTTCTCTACACCGAGACGGTTCCGCTGCATCTGCGCGTCTAGTGGTAACGATCTGAGATCTATAACTGCAGTTGTTCCTGGTTTCGGGGTACACGGTTTTGTATTGTGCTAGCGTAGCCTCCCCGAATCCCTACAGTGGTATCAGAGCCGTAGCTGCTTCGTTATAGATTCGATCGTGGGCATATGGAGATATGCGTGGTTGAGGACCCGGTGTGTCCGAGGACCGGTGGATGGTCGCTTCCTGGTGTGATGAGTGATTGACAACGTGGTGTGGATTGACGTTTCCCTTGGCTCAAGTATTGCAGGTGTAGAATGCGGCTAGGTTGCATTGGTGCAGGTGAAGAACAGGCGCGAAAGGTCTTAGCCATGGCGGCCTCCGAGGAGCGGAGAGACAAGTAGGCTTGGTTCGAGGGACCCGATGGCCGGTGGATCAAGTGTGGTTCACATGCTGGCAAGAACGAGCAAGGGGACGTGGTTTCGGTGCGAGGTAGCGGCTCACAACCGAAGCTCGTACGCGGATGAGAAGCCGGCGCAAGGTGGCGGCTAACAACCAAAGTTTGCGCGCGGGGTTTGGTGATTTGGCCACAAAATCATCGGTGGACGGTTTCCCTTGGTTTGGGCCTCAAAACCAAGGACCGAGGACTCGACGAGGCGAACTTGGGCAGCTGGGCCGTGTGGGCTAACAGGGGCGGTTTAACCGCCCCCCAGGGCCGGTTTAACCGCCCCCCCGGGCTGGCCCAAGAACGGCGTCGAGGAGCTTCGATCCGGAGGACACGCGGCGTGACTGCAAGGCTTGCGTCGGAGGGAAGCTAGCTTGCAGTGGAAGGTGCCCGAGCCGGAAAATATCTGAGATCAAAATGTCAAATTTGCCCCTGAGGGGTATGTATCACTTAGGGGTAGTTTAGTCTTTAGGACACCACCACTTGGACTACTAATAGGCCCCTTCAGGGCTGGTGGCTGTCATCTCTCTAGTTATCTCTTTAGGTTTTACTTTGAACTTGTTTTCCCCTTCATCCCCTCCACCTAGAACTACTTCGAATCATTCCTAGTTTGTATAGGTGAATTCATGGTTATGTGATGGAGTTTGTGCTGCTCATCTTTGTGCCATGATTTGATTTCCCGAGCTCCCTTTCCTTTTTCTATTTTCGTGGGTATTTTCGGAGCTATTTTTGGGGGATTTTCGTTCTTCTTGTTCTAGGGCGTTTTCTCTCGGATTTCTTTGGGGGATTCACGTATGAGTGCCTTGTGCCTCTTTTGCTGGTGATCCTTTGCCCCCAAACGCCGAGAATCGCTCTTGATTTGAGATTTTCGGGATGAACTCGAGGTCATGGTGTTCTTCGCGAGATCTGCGATTCCGGGAGTTGTGCTGAGTTAGAGGCCGAGATCTTTTGGGAAAACACTCCACTGGAGGTCTAGATCATCTGAACAAAATCTCGCCTCAAGAGCTCAAGCGGTTTGGGAGATCCACTTTTGTTTTGACTTTTTCCCGAGCCACCCAGGCCCGGGCGGTTTAACCGCCCCCCTGGCCGGTTTAACCGCCCCCCTGGGTGTGTTAGATCGAGCCGCGTTTCGGGTTGTTTTGGTGTTCGTTTCGATTGGTTCGAGTTCCGCTGCTTGTTTCTTGTTCCTAGGGTCAGTAGCTTGACAGTGGCTGCGTGATCTTGGCAAGATTGCTCTCGGAGATTTCGGAGTGGTTTTGGGAGAATAGCCGGATCGATTAGAAAGAATTTTTGTCGGCTCCCATTCACTCCCCCCCCTCTCTGGTCGCCGTTTCGGTCCTTCAATTGGTATCAAAGCCGGTTACGGGTCTTTGCGACTCTAACCAGTCTAAGATCCAAAGATGGCGTACCAAGATCGGGGTTCCGGGCCTCCGCACTTCGATGGGAAGAACTACCCGAACTGGGTTGCGCGTATGGGCGCTTTCTTGCTGAGGCAAAGGAAAGTTGCTGTGGGATGTGACGAAAGATGAAAACTATGTCAATCCCACCAACTTAGATGCCCAGGATGCAAAGGATAGATTTGAGGCGAACGCTAGAGCTGTTGACTACTTGTTCCGTGCTTTGTCTGCCGAGGAGTTTGAGCGTGTTTTGGGCGAGGACCTAGCTAGCCAGATCTGGCAGAAGCTCAAGGTAGCCCACGGTGGTGATAGCCATGTCAAGGCTAGGCTTTTCTCGATGTACAGGAGAGAATATGAGAATTTTGCTCATTTGCCTGGAGAGTCTGTTGATGCTTTGTTTCAGCGTTTCACTTCGATTGTCAACAACATGAAAGCCACATGATAGAGCTGGAGTGCCCGATCTTTCGGTGAGTGGAGGATAATTTTGATTTGGTGGAAGTCGACCCTCACGATCCGACTACGACGAGCGAACCCGAAGCGCCAATGTAATCGCTGAACCAACTCCCTGTGGTTACCGACCCTGTTGCAATCAAGATCAGAACTTCCTGTACGCAATCAAAGAACGAACAAGAAAAAGAAGGCGAGCAATCTTAATATCACTCGAAGGTGGAGTTCTGAATCACACGAGGACAGCACGTATTTGTGCGTGTTCGGTGTAGCTAAAGCTAGATGTAAAACAAAACTCAAGTGTTCTTGGCGGCGGCTAGGGGGTATATGATAGGGGGAGGACGTCCACAGGGGTGCTGGGGTCGTGCTCCAACCCTAGGACGCGTCCCTAATGGACCCAACTTGATACACGGCCCGTGGGCCAAAATAAGGTGTCGCAGCACCTGGACAGAAAAACCTTCGGTCAATGATTTGACGATTGCGGCCGCCTCGGGACAGATATGGACATGAGTCCAGATCCATATGAAAGTAGACTTCATAAGCTTTCCATCAAGTACTTGAACGCCCCAAACGGAGTCCGGATGAAGTCGTGGCGGCTGTTGAAAGTCAGGACTTTCCTGCAGTCCGAATCCAGCGTTTCCAAAACGTGTTGGATTCAATCTCTTTATTTCCTTAGACCAAAAGTGACGTGATAGCCTGGTGTAAAACGTGGGAATACTTTGACTTGGTCCCCAATCAACCTCTTTGGTCCTCCATGCCTTCCAGGTGTGTTTAACACGCTTCATGTATTTCATGTCCTCATCATCCTCCCCTTCTTGACGAAAAGCCGTCCTCGGCGTCAATTGTACTTGAAACTGATCCTGCACAACAGAAAGGAGAACGGGGTTGCGAAAACAAAAGAAACCAAATGTATTGGGAGGAGAAGGGTCACCATGCTTCGAATTGTCAAATGTGTCATCTCGCATAGACATTTCAGCAGGAATATAGACTTCTGGATCGGACGACACAATATGGTTGTCAACATGATCCTGCACAAGATTAGTACCAACAAAAGACAAAGCAGGCATAGGGAGCAACCAGCAAGGCTCCCCTTCTTTATAGTAAACTTGTTTCATGAAAATAGAACTAGAGGAATGTAAATTAGGATGTGTAGTATGGCTGTCCTCTAATTGATCATAATCTGTCACAACAAAAGGAGTACTCATATCGCAACCAATGTAGACTCTTTGTATCATATACTGTCCTTTGTTGTCATATTTGCCAATAACATGATAAGTGTGTTTAGCAAACCAAGGCAAATCAGCATTGTGAAAAAGTCTCTCTTGCAAATAATCTAGATTACACAAATCATCAAATTCAATGTAACCCAAAGTATGTAAAGAAGTCAACAATCTTAGTTCATCATTTGCGCTAGCAATATGCATAACATGTTTATTTTCAGTACAAATGGTTGGTTCCAAAACATATAGAACTGAAGCATGATCAACCAATTCATCTTTATCACAAGGAACAACAAGCTCATCATCATGTGACAAAGATTCGTCAAGAGATGGTTCCACTAACAATTGCTCTATAATAGCATGAGGTGTGGAAAAATTCAGCACAGGAGAAGTGGTCTCACCATCCGTGAGTGGAACACCTGTGATCGTGGGCGCTGTAGGTGTGACCGTCCTCTCGCACGGTGTAGTGCTAGGCGTGGATGGTGCAGGGAGAGCAAGATCTATACTGGATGCCGGGCTTCGTCCTGCAAAAGAGTTAGTATATGTCGTCGAGCGGCGTCCCTGCACTTCACGTTCAGCTTTGCAAGCATATTCAAGCAATGTGGGCATATCAACACAATCTTTATAATCAAGTATGTCCTGAATTTCGCGGTTCAAACCACCGCGAAAACGTGCCATAGCAGCGTCATCCGTCTCAAACAAACCACAACGAATCATACCTTTTTGTAGCTCCTGGTAATAGTCCTCAACAGATTGTTGACCTTGCTGAAATTGCTGTATTTGTTTAAGCAAATCTCGGGCATAATATGAAGGTACAAAGCGATGTCGCATAGCAGTTTTTAATTGAGCCCAAGTGGTTGGAATAGCAGTGGGATGTCGTTGTTTATAATCACGCCACCACATTAAAGCAAAAAGTGTAAATGCACTAATAGCAGCTTTAACTTGTGCGCTAGCAGGAATATCATGGCATGAAAAATTCTGTTCAACCTCTAATTCCCAATCAAGATATGCAGCAGGATCATATTTGCCATTATAAGAGGGTATATTAAATTGAATCGTAGCAAATGAGTCAATGTGTGGAGGACATACCACACGGCGGGCACAACCGTGGCGATCTCCATCGTCTAGCTCCATGTCACTGTCATAGTCCTTGTGCAACGCCGTGACCGACGTGGACCACGCATCGAATCGTGTCACGATGCCGTTGACGTCTCCTGACATGATTAGCGCAAACACAAAAACAAAAATCCTAGGACAGCAAAGGTGTGTATGTGTGTGTATGAGATGCTCACAAAGATGCTGCGATCAAATTCTTATCCGTTCTTACCAAGCAACAGGGGCGACCTGCAAGCAACAAGTAGCACCTGCGAAAGATTGGAGCAGCGATTGCCTGGAGAAACAAAGTCGGCTCGTCGTAGGAATATGTGTAGTTCTGGGTAGGCTGCACTCAAGTCAAGGATTAGCACAATCAAACAATAATGCAAAGCTGAATTATAGTGCTAAACACGTAACAAAGCTGCTGGAAACAAGTGCAACGCGCTATGGAGCAAGCAAAGGGAACAAGGAAGTGGGTATGCAGAAACGGAAAATATCCCAGGCCACGTTACGCTGTGTAAACGGCGTTTTTTGGCCTCAAAACCAACAGCACTCGGCACTGAAATTTCGTAGGGTTTCCGGAAAAAAAAAGAACACTGAAATCGGAGATCCGAACGAAAAGTTATGGCCGTTTTCGTGAAGGTGTTCGAAACTGCCAGAAAGAAACTTCCAAACGAAAACCGAACTGCTGATTCCTTTTTTTTATTCTTTCCTTTTTCTTTCTTTTCAAAACTTTTTTTTTATTTCCTTTTTTCTTTCCTTTTTTTCTTTCCTTTTTCTTTTCTATCTCTTTCCAAACTGCGAACACGCGGCGGCCGAACCGAGTAGGACTCGGATGAGCGGCGTGGGGTTGTAGGGTTTGTGGTGAAGATGTAGAGCAGCGGCGGCGGCGTGTGGTGGTGGCAGCGGCGGCGGGTGGTGGTGGTGGCGGCGGCGGAAGCACAAAGTAACCAGCAACAATTGAACGCGAAGCACACAAATTCAACAACGCAAATTATTGAAAGAAAGTGCAAGGCGAAGAATGGTGTTGGGACAATGCTCTAACCTGAATTTTTTTTTTGTTTTTGTGGACTGTAGGTAATGGAACAACACTCGATAAAACTCACCGATGAACCTGGACTTTTGATACCACTTGATAGAGCTGGAGTGCCCGATCTTTCGGTGAGTGGAGGATAATTTTGATTTGGTGGAAGTCGACCCTCACGATCCGACTACGACGAGCGAACCCGAAGCGCCAATGCAATCGCTGAACCAACTCCCTGTGGTTACCGACCCTGTTGCAATCAAGATCAGAACTTCCTGTACGCAATCAAAGAACGAACAAGAAAAAGAAGGCGAGCAATCTTAATATCACTCGAAGGTGGAGTTCTGAATCACACGAGGACAGCACGTATTTGTGCGTGTTCGGTGTAGCTAAAGCTAGATGTAAAACAAAACTCAAGTGTTCTTGGCGGCGGCTAGGGGGTATATGATAGGGGGAGGACGTCCACAGGGGTGCTGGGGTCGTGCTCCAACCCTAGGACGCGTCCCTAATGGACCCAACTTGATACACGGCCCGTGGGCCAAAATAAGGTGTCGCAGCACCTGGACAGAAAAACGTTCGGTCAATGATTTGATGATTGCGGCCGCCTCGGGACAGATATGGACATGAGTCCAGATCCATATGAAAGTAGACTTCATAAGCTTTCCATCAAGTACTTGAACGCCCCAAACGGAGTCCGGATGAAGTCGTGGCGGCTGTTGAAAGTCAGGACTTTCCTGCAGTCCGAATCCAGCGTTTCCAAAACGTGTTGGATTCAATCTCTTTATTTCCTTAGACCAAAAGTGACGTGATAGCCTGGTGTAAAACGTGGGAATACTTTGACTTGGTCCCCAATCAACCTCTTTGGTCCTCCATGCCTTCCAGGTGTGTTTAACACGCTTCATGTATTTCATGTCCTCATCACAACATTACCGTGCTCCCATACTCGGATCATGACCGAGCTATCAAGCTCCTGCAAGCACTTGATAGATCCGTGTGGGGTGCCAAGGTTGAGGCGATCATGGAGTCGGCAAACTATGAGACTCTTTCTGTTGATGAGCTTTTCTCGAAGTTGAAGTCTTCAGAGGTGGACAGACTAGTTGCTTGCCAAGGCTAAGAGTCCGACTGATCCCCATAGTCTGGCTCTAGTCGGTGGCTCTGGATATGGACATGCTAACACTCCTAGACACTTTGCTTTGTCTTCTCTTGTGTTCCTTCCAGATGAAGAGTATGAGGTGCTGAGCGAGGAGGATCTCGCGTTGCTCACGAGGAGGTTCGAGAGGATGTACCAGAACCGGAAGGGTTCGAGGTGTGCGGGGAGTACGTGCTACAGATGCGGGAAGATGGGCCACTTCATCGCCGAGTGCCCCGAGGAGATCAAGAACGACTACAACCGCAAGCACCGCCCAGCGAGACGACCACAAGCACCGTCCCAAGGACGAGTACCTGCGCCAAGCAGAAGAACAAGGAAGAGTGTGATGACCCAGATTTTCAAAATCGAGAATCCGAATCTCTGTACCCTTGTGATAGTCCCTGGATCAGTAGCTATCACGTACAGAACTCATCTCAGCATAATATCATATCCATACAATGAACTTAGATTACATAGAAGGGATTTACATCCATACCATTATGGAAATACGAGTAAAGTACAAGCCCGTCGGGCTAAGCGACAAGCGGAAATCCTGCGTAGCGGTAGCTAGGCTTCAATTCTTCATCTTCGATCACACCACAGGCAACTCGAGCGAAGCACACAACCCTTCTTCAAGCATCGATCTTGTAATCCAGTTCTAACCTGCATGCTCACAAACTATCCCCAAGGAGTGGGATAGGTTCACGTCACCATCTGTATGCAAGCTTTAAGTGGCCTAACATCTAAAGGTATAAAAGTAATTCAAGGAATGGTTGGGGTTTCCTACGCGATAGCAGCAATAATAATCAAGGTATCATCTTCACAAACCATCCCAAATCCCACCTCACATCACATCACCTTCTCCACACTCGTCTAAGTCGATGCGAGAGCTCCCTCCCCTCGCACCTCACCAACTACGACCGGATCCTGAAAGGAAAGGGAGCAAGCTTCCCTTCTCCCCGTCCGTAGCTGCGAACCTTAATCACTCTGTCACTGGCTAAAATCAGGGGAAGATAGAAGATCCCAAAATATGAGAGGTAACAGTGCAATGGGCAATGTCCATACCGAGGACGCGGCTATACGTATAGATTCTAGGCTCTGCAGAGCTTGTACAACTGGACCCACTCGGGCTGCGATCGGTAGCGAACCGACCTGAGACACAACCCACAGCGCAGACCCTAACCGCAACGATGCCCACCTGCCCTTCCTGTCTCGATCCATCGGCTCGCAATCCAATGCTTCGGAAGCTGTGTCGAACTCTCCCTCGTAGGGCCAGACGGGGCCATAGTCCTTCGGGGAAACGGCCTCTCCCGTTCCCGTACACCATCCACCCGATCTTCTCGCAGTGCAGGCATCGCGCTAGCTAGGAAGGCTGGAACCCGTTCATATGGGTAAGCGGTAAGTACGTGGGGCCCAAAGAGTGGTTACCCCACTCGGTTTCAGACCGGGGTGAGCGTCATCGTCCCAAAGGCGTATCCTCCGAAGAAGAACGCAAGTCGCAGTACCCATCATAGGTACCACCGCCAACTCCTATGCTCCTATCCATCCATGTACCCGCCACAAGTACGGTGTGGGACCCCCTCGAGAGCAGGGGCCTCCCGGCACCTCGGTCAAAGACCGAGTTGTTAAAATATGCTCACCCCCGCCAAGTTTCCCAAAAACACCTTCTCCTTCCTGGTTTTATCCCCACACACGCCAAGAATCCTAATCCACAATATATCCCATACACATGCAAGCAGCAGCATAGCAATCATATATATAGTGTAGTAGGCAATCAAGGAATCAGGATATATAAACAAGCTATGCATGGCTCAATCATCATCATAATGTAATAAGCAAAGCGCTAGCATTATACTCAGCAATGCCTAATAGGTCAAAGAGTCAGGATGGGCATGAACCTGGAGCATGGTCCTTTATCTCTTCACTTCAGCGTAGTCGACGTCGCCGAAGTAGTCGAAGTAGTCCGGGTCTTCCGGAGATCCTAATATACGGATATATAAATAAACAACGGCAACTACTAGCAATATAACTCCAAATGAGAACCAAGAGAGATCCAAATAACAACAAACTCTACTCTATCGTGTTCGTCATGATTTTAGAAAAATACTGAAACTGGTTTCATATTTTTCTGAGCTATGGTTGATTTATTATGAATTTCCGAAGTTTAAATCCTTTTTGTAGGCTTTAAACAATTCCGAAAAGAAAAAGAAAAGAACCAGAGGCCTAACTGCAAAAACTGCCAAGGTGAAAGGGCCGGCTTGCGAAACTTGCAAAGGTCAGGGATCTTGGTGCAAAACCGTAGGGGTCTAACTACTAAAAGGGCTGGCCAGGGGGCTACCTGCAAAATTGCAGGGGCTGGCTGTAAACAGCCGGCGGCTGGTGTCATCGCTGACATCAGCGGCCGCACCAGATCCGGTGTGGTTGTGCTCCCTGTGGTCAGATCGGTGGCCGAAAAGAAGGAGCAGGGGAAGAGCTACGTACAGGGTGCTCGACGGAATGCCAAAGTCTTCATCCGTGGTGGCCGACGAGGCTAGGAAGTGGGTTCAGGGGCCAGCAGTGGCGGTCATCGACGGAAAGTCTCTGGCGAGGTTCGGCACCGGCTTTGGATGGCCAAAAGACACGGCCTTGGTCTTGGCTTGACCCCTGGCGACGACGAACGGCGAGGCTAACGTGGCCGGCGCGAGCGGTGGCTGCCGAGCGGCGGCAGGGACGTCGATGGCGTGGTTCTCCAGCTTGGCGTCGAGGTGCTCGGCAGCGCGGCACCCTCTTGCGTTCGCGGCCGGCGGCGTCATCGTCGACGTGGTGCAGCTTCTGCTCCTTCTCCTCCCACTGGTTGCTCTCCCTTCTCTCGGTGGAGGCGTGTGGGATTGGGGTTTTCCCCCCTTGGATTGGTCTGGGCACAAGGAGCGGCGGCGTGGAGTGAAAAGAGAGAGAGGCGGCTGGTTTATATAGCCCAAAGGCTAGGGTTCTGGGCGAGCTCGCGCGGGACGTGGACGGCCAGCGATCTTCGGGGCTCGTGCTGGGGTGCGTGTGCGGCATCCGCAAGCGCCAGCGCAAAAGCGAGCGGCGGCCGGCGCTGGAGAAAAGCAAAGCCGGCGGCGTTGGTGTCTGCGTGGAGGAGAAAGTGGAACAGGAGGATGCTGGGCTGGGCCGGTCGAACTGTTGCTGGGCTCATGGTTTGGTCTGGGCCGTGTGCCTTGTTGGGTGAGTAGGCCGGTCGGGTTTCACGTGGAGAGGAAAAGCGCGAGCTGGTTTTTCACGTATGTTTGGTCATGGGCTAAACAAGATTAGGCCCAGCTAATTTGGATTAGCAGCTGATTAGGTTCCAAAGAAGAGGATTAATGGAGATGTAAGCTGGGCGTGTTGAGGAAAGGAAGGAGAGCCTGCTGGGCTTTACGTTGGTTTAGCCTTGGTGCTAAACGTGATTAGCAGAATCACACATACGCGTGCTGGTGAAACTGGTGTTGGAGCTAGACAAGAGATTAGGATGAGCTAATCGAGATTAGCTAGAGAAAGAGAGGGGGTTAGGCCAAGGGTATGTTGAGATTTGAGCCAAAAGATTTATAGGCTACGAAATAAATTGGTAGCAATTTATTTCGTCCAAACTTGGTACAAATGAATTAGACCGATTTTCCGCGAACGAATTAATTAGCAAGGAATTAATTCGAGATGCCGAAAAATGACGTCATAAATCAAAGTAGGCCAGTGAAAATCTATTACGAATGAATTAGACTATTGTCTAGATTGAATCCATCGGCAAAGGATTAATTCAAAGAGTCGACAAATAGAGTCATAACTCATGTAATGATTTTAAAAAGGGGTTTGGGATTAAACAGGTCAGGGTAGTTAGCTGGGTCGACGGTGTTAGCATATTAGCAGCCCGGGGTTAGCGAGTTAGCAGGTTGGTCTCGGGGTCAAGGTCCAAGTTAGATAGGGTAGGTAGATAACTAGCTTTTGATTTATATTTGAATTTAGGTTCAAATATAAATCACACTCGAAACAAACAATGGAAACTCCAAATAAAAATCCAAATGGAATTTAACAATTCCGGATAAAACCAAATCACACATGCATTGATATGAAAAATTATTTTATGTATAAATTAATTACTAGGAATTTAGGAAGAGCATTTAACTTAAGTTGCAATTTATTTCATGGCTCACAACAATTCAAACAAAAATTTTTGAAATCCTGATTTTTCATACAAGTAACAGACTGCAAATTTGCGGGATGTTACAAAGAGAGAAGATCCAAGAACAAGCACGGTGGACACAAGAAGCACAGATCTCGAGC
>WEIB01000740.1:0-28222 GCA_015476505.1 Urochloa ruziziensis
AGCGCACGAAGGACCTTTTGTGACTCATACATGTTCTTTGGCAGAATGTGACCTTCCGGAAGTAGGCTGCCAAATACCGTCAATATAACATCGAAGGCGTCTCGACTCAGTGCAAACTGGGACTTCACGGCCATTAGGCGCCCAATAGCATCCAATTGGGAAACCTTGGCATGCTCGTGAAGGGGTTGACCAGCTGCAGCTAACATGTCGTAGTACGCCTTCGCGCTTGGCTCTGGCTCATCCTCCCTTCCTCCTTCATCAAATTGTGCTTCCTCAAAGTCATCTAACATGTCCGCCACCCCAGCATCTGAATCAAGTTCCTCAATGCGTTGTCTCACGGCCTCGTCTCTTCTACGATTATTGCCTTCAACATAGTAGGTCCACCGGGTTTGGTCTCTCGTAAATCCGTGTTTGAAAACATGTCTTGTGATTTCTTCCTTTGTTTTTCGACGCGTGTTCCCACATTTATCGCAAGGACACCAAGTGGTCTTGTTTCTTCCTTTAACCTTTGCAAATGCTTCATCAATAAAAGCCTCGGTCCTCCGAACCCAATCCACAGTCACATCACCCCCAGGTTTCCAACCCGTGAGCATCCAGGTACGATCATTCATCCTCTATGACACCGGCAAATGAAAATGAAATTCTTTTACATGTACATAGCGTAGGTCCTACACGATGTCTATACTCTCTAGTAGGTGAAGATAGGTTCTAATCCCACCCGAGGATGCGTAGCTAGGGTAAGTTTCCATAGTCTACTCCGATCTGGGACAGAATTTCGGCTTCACCTCCCCGCTGTTCTCCAAATACACGTCCCAGAGGGAGATTGTGTATCCAGAGAACACCGGGGAGGTGCTGCCGAAATCCAGTCCCAGATCGGAGTAGACTATGGAAACCTACTGTAGCTACGCATCCTCGGGCTGTCCAAATAACGTGGACAATTCGAAACAGATACGGTCGTAGATATGCAAAGTTCTGCATATTTCCAACCGTATCTCTTTCGAACGGGAGACGCCTAACTGGGTTACGTGATCTACGAACATGCATGTAACGTAAGCGTGATTGCGGTGCTTACGGTGGGTCGGCGGTGTAAGCATGGCCGACATGGTGTAGACTCGCGGTCCTGCTCCCGCTCCGGTTCCGGCTCCTCGTCAAACAGGTGGAAGCGGATTCCTGCAAAATTCAATAAATGCTAGTAGCAAATTCAAAATTTTGCCAGCACCTCCCCTATACGGTGAGGGTTTCCAAAACCTGCAACAAAAACCATGACACGAAGGTCGGGCTACACAGATGTTTAAGCTCACGGCTCGATGCCCGGACACAAGGCTTTAACCACCGAAGCCACAAGGCTCACCTAGAGGCTCAACGGCGGCGAGGCGGAGATGGGCTTGTGTGGACGGTGGCTTCCGTGTTGGCGGTGGAAGAGTGGCGAGGACAAGCGACGATTCCTAAAAGATAACAGTGTGAATAGCAAACCAAATACTTGAAAATTAATAAACTAATTAAAGATCTAAGTATATGCTAACTAAAGTAACAAATTAAAGTCAACAACTAATTATAACTAAGCAACTAAATAAAAAAACTAAAAAAATTGCATACTCACCAGCCGGTGAAGTTGCCCGGCCGGTGAGGTCGTGGTGGAGGTGGCCGCCCGACGCCCGACGGCCGGCGCCGCGGCCTCACCCAGCGGCGGGGGCACGGAGGCGCGGCCTCCCTCGGCGGTGGGGCCCGGGCACACGGCCGGGAGGCGGCGGCGGCCGGGGGTGGGGGAGGCGCGGCCGGCCAGGAAGCCGCGTGTAACATCCCGCAAATTTGCAGTCTGTTACTTGTATGAAAAATCGGGTTTTCAAAAATTTTTGATTGAATTGTTGTGAGCCATGAATTAATTTATGACATTAAGCTAAATGCTCTCTCTAAATTCCTAGTAATTAAATTGTGCATAAAATATTTTTCATGACAATGCATGTGTGATTTGGATATTATCCGGAATTGTTGAATTCCATTTGAATTTGTTTGAATTTGTTGAGTGTAGTTTATATTTGAAATTCCATTTCAAATATAAACTAAAAGCTAACTAACTAAATCTCCTAACTTCTAACTTGGGCCAGCTAACTAGCCAAGTCTAATTCCTACCCCTGAACTAACCTACCCCTCTAACCTCCTAACCCGGCCTATCCTCCGAACCCAACCAGTCGGCCCAACCTTTCCCTTCGGCCCGTTAGAGTTCGCTCGGCCCAAACTTCTTTCGCTTCGCGGCCCAAGCCAGCCCGACTGGCCCACCATCCTTTCCGCTGCGAAGTCTGAAATCATCCCTCAAGCTTTCGCCTTGGTCCATTCCGTGACCCGGCCGCTCGGCCCAATTCGCTCCCTCGGCCCGTTCTCTCCCGCTCAGCCCAGCCGAGCTCTCCTCAACCCGCTCAACCCCGCGGCCCATTTTCTCTCGGCCCGTCACCACCGGCCCAGCTACCACCTACCGCGGCCCCCTGTCCCTCACCGCCAACTGGGGCCCACCTGTCGGCGTCACCCCTCTCCTGCTCATCTTCCTTTCCTCTGCTTTCCAGCTCGGTGCCCCGACGCCCCCTTTCCAGCTCGGCCGCCGCTCGCCTCTCCGCGCGGCCGCACCACCTTGATGCCACCGCGGCCTCGTCGCGTCACACCGCCCACTTGGCCTCCACCTCGACTGCAAACCCTAGCCCGGCCGCCCTTCTAGAGGCATCTCCGCGGGGTGATTTGACACCCTGCCCCTCGGCGTCCGCGCTGGCACGCACGCCAAGCCGCGCCGTGCCCCTCAACCCTAGCCTCGCGTCGCCGATCGGCCGCCGCGTGTCCCCGTAGCCGCGCGCTTGCATCGCAACCGCTCGCGACGCAAGCCCCTGCGCGCCGCAGCTATAAGGCGCCGCCGCCGCCTCTGCTCTCCCCTCTTGCCGCCGTCGGGCTTTGCCCCCAATTCACCAAGCCGCCGCCGCCTTGCCTTCTCCCCTTTTGCCCCTTCCCTCTCAGCGCCGCCGCTCTCTGCTCGCGCTCTGCCCTGCGTGAGTACTCTGCCCTGTCGACGCCGCCAAGACGACACCGTACGGGAGCAGGGAAGAGGAGGAGCTACGCCGGTGCGCCACCGATGCCAACGCCATGGATGCCGAGCTCCAGGACGAAGCTCGAGCCAAGGACAGGGAGCCGGACCCGAGGACGCCGCCCACATCGACAAGCCGTCGCCGGAGGACGCCGACGCCCAGGGCACCTTGACACCGCCGCCGGCCCTGCTTCCTCTCCACCACGACCGCGAGCACAACTTCCCCGACGTCGAGACCGCGCTACCTCGCCTCGCCACGGCACCAACCGTCTCCCCGCGTCGCCTTGACCTTCCCCACGCCCAACGGTGAGCCAATCAAAGCCCAAGCCCCTCCTTTCTCCCTTGGCTGCCTACCTGTTTGTGTGCTTGCCGTCGTGCCTTTGCGTCGGCCGGGAGCCGCCACGGCCGACCCACCGTGGCAACGCCGCGGCCCAGGCAGAACCTGGCTCCCGCGTGCGTGCTCCGCGCCGCCGTCCGCCGAGCCTTGCCGCCGTCGCTCGCTCTTGTCCTGGCCTTCGAGCCATGGTGCTCCTGTGCAGGTACGCGCCGTCCGCCGCCGCCGTGAGCCCCTGGACCTGCCGGACCGGCCATGCCAGCGCGCGACGGGTGCCACTTGGGCATTCCGTCGAACACCTAGCAGGCGCGCCCTCTGTTCCCTCCTTCCCTAGCCACACGGGAGGCCGCACCGTGCCTGGCCACACCCGGATCCGGTGTGCTGATGACGTAAGGGATGACGTCATCGCGGCCGCCAGCCACCTTTCGGTCAAGCCCCTGCAATTTCGCAGAAACACCCCTGAACCTTCTTTTAATTGCGGATCGGCCCTTCCACCTTTGACCTTTTTCAGAAAACCCCCATGGCTAGATTATTTACCATTTAGCCCTTGTAATTTCGCAGTTAGACCCCTGGGTTTCCTTTTAATTGCGTAGAAGCCCTTCGGCTGACACGTGGGACCCGCTGAGTTTGACCGTTGACCTGGTCAACATTGACCGGTCAACGCTGACGTCATCTGGGCCCCTGATGACGTCAGCACAGGTCCGGCCCCATTGCACTTTTGCAGTTAGGCCCCTGAACTTTTCTAAAATTACAAATAGGTCCCTGGACTTTTACAAATAGGTCCTTCCACTCCTGTCTTTTTACAGAAAGGTCCTTGGCTGCCCCCTTTCACCTTTTAAACCTCCGGTTCTTTTGCAGCAAGGCACCTAACCTTTTCCATATTCGCAACCAAGCCCTTCCACCTTGGCAATATTGCAAGGAACCCCCTGTAGTTTTAAGGAAAGAGTTTACTCTTTAATGAATTCTTTTTCTTAATATCTATAAAGGGTTAAACCTTGGAAAATCCATATCTTTTTCGTCCTAGCTCCGATCGACGCGAGACCAGTTGCGTTAGGTTCCAAAAATCAAGCCCGTCATCCCAGACCTAGCCAAGGTGCGCCCGCGTCACGCGACCGCCACATGGCTAACTTGTTAGTGACCCATCAGACAGTAGCACCACTTATGGGACCCACTGACTGATAGCCCGGACCCACCTGACCAATGGGGCCCGCATGTTGACATGTGGTACCCGATAGCCGTTAACCCGTCAGCCTAGACCCGTCGACCGTAGTTTGACCCGTTGACCAAGGACGTAACCCTCTGACCGTTGACTTAGTCAACTTTGACCAAGTCAATGATGACATCACCAGAGCCCGTGATGATGTCATCAACCCAGACCTTTGCCTCCGCCTGCTCGACTCGCGGTTTAACCCCAAGCCGATGACTGACACCTCCGAGCTGCTAACTTGTGATCTAACTTTTATTCCTTTTTCCGGAATGATTTATAAATCCCGAAAATGGATTTAAACTTCAGAAAATCATAATAAATCAACCGTAGCTTAGAAAAATATGAAACCAGTTTCAGTATTTTTCTAAAATCATGACGAACACGATAGAATAGTGTTTGCTGTTATTTGGCTTTCTATTGGTTCTCATTTGAGTTGCCGTTGTTTATTTATTTATCCGTATAATAGGATCCTCGGAGGACCCGGACTACTTCGACTACTTCGACAACGTCGACTACACGGAAGTGAAGAGATAGAGGACCATGCTCCAGGTTCACGCCCATCCTGACTCTTTGACCTATTAGGCATTGCTGAGTAGAATGCTAGCGCTTTGCTTATATGATGATGATGATTGAGCCATGCATAGCCTATTTACATATCCTGATTCCTTGTTTACCTACTACTATGTATATGATTGCTATGCTGCTGCTTGCATGTGTATGGGATATATTGTGGATTAGGATTCTTGGCGTGTGTGGGGATAAAACCGGCAGGAGAAGGTGTTTTTGGGAAACTTGGCGGGGGTGAGCATATTTTAACAACTCGGTCTTTGACCGAGGTGCCGGGAGGCCCCTGCTCTCGAGGGGGTCCCACACCGTACTTGTGGCGTGTACATGGATGGATAGGAGCATAGGAGTTGGCGGTGGTACCTATGATGGGTACTACGACTTGCGTTCTTCTTCGGAGGATACGCCTTTGGGACGATGACGCTCACCCCGGTCTGAAACCGAGTGGGGTAACTTTATTTGGGCCCCACGTACTTACCGCTTACCCATATGAACGGGTTCCAGCCTTCCTATCTAGCGCGATGCCAACACTGCGAGAAGATCAGGTGGATGGTGTACGGGAACGGGATAGACCGTTTCCCCGAAGGACTATGGCCCCGTCTGGCCCCACGAGGGAGAGTTCGACACATCTTCCGAAGCATTGGATTGCGAGCCGATGGATCGAGACAGGAAGGGCAGGCGGGCATCGTTGCGGTTAGGGTTTGTGCTGTGGGTTGTGTCTCAAGGCGGTTGATCACCGTCTGCAGCCCGAGTGGGTCCAGTTGTACAAGCTCTCGAGAGTCTAGAATCTATACGTATAGCCACGTCCTCGGTATGGACATTGCCCATTTTCCCTGTTACCTCTCATATTTTGGGATCTCCTACCTCCCCTTATTTCTAGCCAGATTTGAGAGTAATTAAGGTTCGCAGCTACGGACGGGGAGAAGGGAAGTTTGCTCCCTTTCCTTTCAGGATCCGGTCGTAGTTGGTGAGGTGCGAGGGGAGGGAGCCCTCGCATCGACTTAGACGAGTGTGAAGAAGGTGATGTGATATGAGGTGGGATTTGGGATGGCTTGTGAAGATGATATCTTGATTATTATTGCTGCTATCGCTTAGGAAACCCCAACCTTTCCTTGAATTACTTTTATACCTTTAGATGTTAAGCCACTTAAAGCTTGCATACAGATGGTGACGTGAACCTATCCCACTCCTTGGGGATAGTTTGTGAGCATGCAGGTTAGAACTGGATTACAAGATCGATGCTTGAAGAAGGGTTGTGTGCTTCGCTCGAGTTGCCTGTGGTGTGATCGAAGATGAAGCATAGCTACCGCTACGCAGGATTTCCGCTTGTCGCTTAGCCCGACGGGCTTGTACTTTACTCGTATTTCCATAATGGTATGGATGTAAATCTCTTCTATGTAACCTAAGTTCATTGTATGGATATGATATTATGCTGAGATGAGTTCTGTACGTGATAGCTACTGACCCAGGGACTATCACAAGGGTACAGAGATTCGGATTCTAGATTTTGAAAATCCAGGTCGTCACACCGCGGCCGGCGGCCTCCGCGGGAGCAGTGGCGGCCGGGGAAGGCGGTGCGTGGGGGAGCGGTGGCGGCCGGGGGAGGCGGCGGCACGGCGACGCGGCGCAGCGTGTGTGTGTGTGAGTGTGTGTGTGTGTGAGTGTGTGTGTGTGCAGTGTGGCCCGAAACGGGCTAAGTGTAGAGGCTTTGCCATGTGCCTAGATCCAGGGCACACGACAAACATTTTTGAAATTTTAAAACTGTTTGTCGTGTGTCGTGGATCTGGGCACACGACAAACACCTTTGCCGTGCGCCGACCCAGGGGCACACAGCAAACAGCCTACGCCGTGTGCCTCTGGGCGAAACACACGGCAAACATTTTTCTGCCTAAAACAAAAAAAATAAAAAATATCAAACGGATTCAAAAAATAACCAAATTTGGGCTTCAACCTGTCTAAGGTGTATGTAGACTATACAAATGAGTTTTGTTGTAAAACTTAATTTCAATTGTCACGCTGCTTCAAATCACAACGTCTCTTTCACAACTCTTAGGATCTTCTCACGAGAAGCTTCGGTTTTTAAAGAGGCAATGCGTCAACTTGCAGGAAACCTTTTTTGACCTTTCTACGTATGAAAACATGACATCGCGCCAAAATTTATAATTGTTTGACCTTTTTTGCATTTTATAAAATTTTTAAACGAACCGAGCCCAAATTCGGGCACACGGTAAGCGAGCAATATATTCAAAATTTGATTCCATCTAATGTACATGGCATCATATTAGTCTTAAGAATCCGAATAACATTTTTCCAAACATTACATTACATTATTAAATAATGAAATAAAATGATTAAATATAGCAAACAGACCAGAAACACATGCACAAAACTAACATGGAATAATACATCGACAAAGAAGTTAGCAAAAAAAGTTTGGAGGCAAAATTCAAATTTTTTGCAGCCTGTTTGCCGTGTGCCTGCCTGTGGCACACGGCAAACAAGCCTCTTTGCCATGCGCCACCTGTTTGCCGTGTGCCACGTGGCCAGGACACACGGCAAACAGCCAGGGTTTGCCGTGTGCCTGCCCAGGGCGCAAGGCAAAACTAACGCCCGAGGCAACGACCGTTTGGGGCAGCCTGTTTGCCGTGTGCCACGTGGCAAGGCACACGGCAAACAGACCTCTTTGCCATGTGCCGGCCTGTTTGCCGTGTGCCTGCGGCGGGCCGCCGTGTGCCACGTGGTCAGGCACACGACAAACAGTGGTTTTCCCGTACTGACTCCGGCCCAGGCGGCCACATATCCCTCACCTACCTTGAAGCAGGGGAGCACCCCCGTCCTTGCAGCCATCTCTACGGCTGGCCTCACGCCGAGCAGGTCAGCAACCCTGCTCTCGCCGTTGGCGACGCCTTTCTTCCCAGGCACCGCTTCCACTGGCCGTACCAAGGTGCTGCGTTGGGTGGACTCTAGATCTTCGTCGGACGACGACGTTTCCGGCCCGCCTCCTACCTCGATGCTGTCCGCCGTCAGCTACCGACGGACCCTTCGGCGTGCGGCACGCGTCGAGTCAGTCTTGACGCAGTGCTGATGGGGCGCCCCGCCGCCGACCGCCCCGTCCGTCCGTACCGGCATGCCTGCCAACGCCGCCCCAAGTGCCGCAGCCGCCTGACGCCGGAGCTCGTCATCGGGTTGCCACTTCGAGGAAGAGAAGACAAGCGCGTGCCACCCTCCCCTCGTCCATTGCGTCCTCGGGCGGGAGTGCGGGATGCCGTGAGGTGAGGGCGCCAGTCGGCCGCACCTCCGTCCATCAACAACTTGGGCCTCGTGTGGCTGAGGCTGCCATGCCGCAGACACGACGCAGACGCTTCTCTCCACCGGATGTTGAGAGCAACTCCAGCCCAGCCCTCAAATGGGTCTCTATACCTATTTTAGTCTCCCAAGTGTAAAAAACTAGCTCCAGCCGGGCCCCTAAACGAGCTACAATTTTGTGAAGGCCTCCAAATTTTGATCGAGGGCCCCTAGGAATGGAGGCCCTCCATTTCCACCCACACGTGGGCCCCACCTCTCCTTTTCCTCTCTCCTCTCTCTTCTTTCTCTTCCCCTCCGACTCCACTCCCATCCCGACGCGGCGGCGCAGCGGCACGGCGGGCTGCGCGGGGGAGAGGCGGGCGGCCGGCGCGGCCAGAGGCTCGGCGGCCGGCGCGGCTGCGCGGCCGGGGCTCGGCGGGTGGCGCGGCTCGGGGCTCGGCGCGGCTTGGGGCGGCGCGGAGGCCGGCCAGCGGCCAGCGGGTGCACGGGGGAGATGGGGCGCGTGTGGGGGAGACGGGGCGGCGCGGCGCGGCTCGGCTCGGGGCGCGCAGCGGGGGGTGCGGCGTGCGGCGGCGTGGCCGGGGCGCGCGGCCGGCCGGCGAGCTTGATGCACGGCGTGGCCGGGGCGCGCGGCCGGCCGGCGAGCTTCTCGTCGCAGATGCCGAGCCATCGCTCCACCTTGCGGCCGCCGGCGACGTCGCGGGTGGGGAGGTAGGCGTGGCCGGTGAGCGTGCGGCCGGCGAGCGACCGGCGCGGGTGGGGCGCGGCTGGGGCAGGGGAGGGAGAAAGAGAGGGGGAGGAAGCAGTGGGACCCACTTGTCACAAAATAGAGGCCCATATTTAGTCTTTGGGTTGGAGTGAGAAGTCTTTGGGTTGGAGTGAGAAGAGAATTTGAAGCCCTTAAATTTTAGATGCCCATCTAAAAAGCAAAATAGAGGCCCAGTGATGGCTGGAGTGAGGTCCTGCCGCGCGTGGGTCGCGGCAACGGTACCGCCCGTTCCGAGGGCCCGTCGTGCAGTCAAGCGGCCACGCCGCCTTGCCGGATCCCAGTGGTGCTTGATGGTAGATGCCTTAACTGCCTCTCCTATAGCCACCGGCGCGCCTCTTGCATGCTCCCAACAAGATGCCTTCGCTGCCGCCATCTCGCCAGGGAGTGCAAGCGCCACCGACCTGCAGCGTTGCTGCCAGGGTTGTTCATAACCCACGGCGTGCTGTACATCCCCGCCGGGACTCCAGCAACCCAGAGACGCCGCACGGCTCTGGCGCGGATGGATCTGCCCCGCGTGGCGCTGATTCGGGCGGCTCAACGCCAAGAAGATCCGGCGCGGTTGGCATCACCACATCCCTGCCACTGAATCGGCCGGTGCCACCACCCACCATGGACGTCGATCTCGTAATTGACGTCGAGCAACCGGCAATTCAACACAGAGGGAAGGATTGCTACATCGTCAACATTCCAGCTCGTCGCCTGGAGATCCTGTTGCACATCAAGAGCGCCGCCACCTTCACACCGTGCACCCCGTCCTTGCCATCCTTCGACGGTGACCATGCGACGGCCGACGACACGCACCTCGCGCAGGGAGTTGTTGTTGACGGGGCCGGCGCCGCCGCCGGCAGCGTCACCGACGACGAGCTCGTGGGTGGACTCAAACCCGTGCATCAGTGGCGTCAGCAGTCAGCAAAGGTCTGGCGAGGGATGCTTTCCAGAAAAGAAGACGACCGTTGCGGCTGGCAAGACTCCAGGTGCAGCCTCTCCTTTGGTGTCTCAAACGGAGGTGCAAGGCTGCATAAAGGATCTAATCTCTACCACTATTAATTTTATAAAGGGGACGTCGACACCCCGTGGCTCTGCGGCAGAACGTCGGCAGGTCGCCCCGGAGGCTTGGCTTTGCAGCATCCATTGCTGATTGCTCACAAGTCACACCCAAGGTATGTCAGTACACCTACCAAATTCTCAAACGCCTCAAATTCCCTAGTGTTGTTATTGCATCTGCGGAAAGGAGCTTTTCTAAACTCTTTGTTGAAGTCCTACTTACGAGCTACCATGACACAAGAAAGACTCAATGGATTGGCAATAATAGCACTTGAAAATGATATCTTAGAGAAGATTAAGCATCAAGATATAATTGAGGATTTTATTTCAAATAATACCAAAAGGATGGTGCTTTTCAGCACTGTGGGAAATATGGTCCACGGGTACCTCACGAGCAGGCCTGGCAACCCATGGATAGGGGGCGGCCTGGCCCATCGTTCTGGACTTGATGACGTGCGGGACAAGCCGGCGCACGAAGGAAGGACCCGGAAGGAAAAGTTCTAATTAGAATAGGAGTTTTAGAGTTATCTTGTAAAGAAGGAAAGGATCCTTAGAGATAGGCTTGGATACAAACCGACTTGTAACCCTGCCTCCTGGATATATAAGGTGGGCAGGGACCCCCTCAAGAGGGGAGGACGGAATCCAATTTACAATCCACGCAATACAACACCCCCTCACAGGAAGTAGGGTATTACGTCGAGTCGACGGCCCGAACCTGTCTAAATCCTTGCGTCTGTCCACCCTAACCATCTAGCTTCCGATCTTTGCGATCTTTCCTCCACACAAATCACTACCGTGGGCTACCCCGTGGTAGACTGCCGGAGATCATATCACCGACAGTGGCGCGCCAGGTAGGGGATATCGCCGAGATCAATTTGGTGAGCCCGATGGACCACGTCAAGATCTTGGACAGCTGCAACCTCCCAGACGTCGATGGAGTCGAGATCCAGTTCGGGAGCACCACCGCCGCCTCGGATCGCCAAGCGGCAGAAGCTACAACCGCCACGGAGGACTCCTCTCTGGCACCGACTTCGGCCGTCACGGCCCAATCCGGTCCGATCGCATCTGATTGCGCCGAACTTGCCCCGCTGAGTCCATCGCTAAACACGGGGACCAACCAATCGGGAGCAGGTCAACCACCACCCGGTTCCGATCCGGCTCTTGAGAGTCGCGTCGCCGAGTCGTCCCAGAGCGTAAACGATCGGCAGTCGCGCGTTTCGAGCCCTGAGGTCCTCGCTATCCAGACCCCCGGCTTTCGTGCGCTCACCCAACAGCAGAAGATGAAAGAGATTGTCCAGTTGGATGACTCCCCCTCTGAGAGCGACTCTCACGAGTCAAACCCACGGGGACCCTCTCTCCTGGACTACCTACGAGAAGGCTACACCGCATCCGACTCCTCTATGGAGCCGGAGCAAACTGGATCACCCGGAGGGTTTACTCCGAGTGGTTCAGAACTCGGCACGCCCTTAGCCGATCTTTCCGAGTCCGAGAAAGATTACCTCGCGCAAGGAAGACCGGGTGCCGGGTCATACTGCTACATGGTGGCACCATCAGCACCACCACCAAACCCCGTGTCGGAGGATGAACTCACTCCGGCCGATGAGACGACCGAAGCTAGAGATCAGCGCCGAGGACGCAACACTAATCGGGCAACTCGCAGGGGCACCCAATCACACGGGGCAACACATCAGGAGCTGGCACCGGTCACCCTCGAGAACCATCCTCAGAGGACCATCGTCGTCGTCGGAGCCGGTGCGACAGAAGAAGCCAGCGGAACCTGACGCGCGACGACATGTTCGAATACAACAGATTCAACGTCTACGAGACACCGGTCCAGAACCTCGTCACCATCGACGAAGAGATCAGTCGGCTACCGCCCAGTACTCCAGGCCTGGATAAGGTAAGGGCTTTCGTGCAGGCCGCCTCCGTCCAGGTTCACCAGATGCAGAACAGAGCGCGTACGGCCGCTCCTGAATCCGGGCCGACTCGGCACCGGACCAGCGGCGGTTCATACCGTGATGAAGATCTTCGCGACACGATCAACCGAGGCCGAGACGCGAGGGACGTCATCCGCAGCAGCGCTAAGGAACGCGACCGCAAAGAGGCTCGACGTCGCGAAGAATACGATCGGGAGCATGGGAATCCCCGTCGTAACCCCCGCTAGAGGAGCTACTCGACGGAGTCAGAGTACACCAATTACTCCGACCTCTCCGGTAGCTCAGGACACGGCAACGAGGACGATCATACACCGCCTCGACGGCCGACTCCAGCGCGAAGACAACCGACTCCCCCATGGAGGCAGCCGACTCCGCAAAGGGAGCAGACTCCACCGCGAGGCCGAACCTACCGACGGGATCGATCTCCTCACAGGACTCGGACCTCTCGCCGGACATGCTCTCCACAGAGGGATCGGGATCGCAGGAGGGAGCGCACTCCCCCAAGGACTACTGGTGGCTCGGATCCGAGTGGTTCCCGCCCCAGGGGCCGAATCGGCGGATTCCAGTCGTTCACCGAGCGCCTGAGAAGCGTGACGTGGCCCAGGAACTTCAAGCTATCAGACATCGACAAGTACGACGGGAAATCTGATCCATCCCAGTGGCTTCAGATCTACTACACCGCCGTACAAGCTGCCGGCGGCAACGAGGATGTGATGGCGAACTACCTCCCCATCATGTTGACCAAAGATTGCCGCAATTGGCTGGCAGGACTCCCTCGGAACTCCATTG
Source organism: Urochloa ruziziensis (assembly GCA_015476505.1). Taxonomy (NCBI): domain Eukaryota; kingdom Viridiplantae; phylum Streptophyta; class Magnoliopsida; order Poales; family Poaceae; genus Urochloa; species Urochloa ruziziensis. Next base: position 13,015 of record WEIB01000740.1, read on the forward strand.
ACAACTGGGACCAGCTCACCGAGCTCTTCACTGGTAACTACCTCGGAACTTGGGAGAGGCCCGGGAGCAAGCGGCTCGTCGGTCAAGTACGACAGCGCAAGAACGAGTCCCTGCACGACTTCGTACGCAGGTTCTCGGAGAAGCGCAACTCCATCACGGACGTGACGGACCTCGAGGTGATGACCACTTTCCAAAACGACATCTCCGACGGGAGACTGATCCACAAATGGACACGCAAGCCGCCCGCGACTGTCAATGACATGTTCCGGGTCGCTAATACGTGGGCGGACGCAGAGATTGCGGAGAAAGAACAACTCAACGAGCTCAAGGACCATTGGGAGGAAGAGAACAAGTCAACCCGCAAGCGCGACCGTCGCGAGGACGAAGAACGCCGCGATGACCATCGTCGCAGTGACAGTCGCCCCCGCAAAGAAGAAAAGCGAGGGCGACACGGTCGCAACCCTGGATCGGCCCAGAGGCCGGATAACTCCAGAGGATTTCCAGCGCATGCTCAATGAGCAGTGCCCGTACCACAAGAACCACAAGCACTTGACGCAAGAGTGCTACAGGTTGAAGCGAGCTTTCAGAGGGGGGCAACAGAGGCCCTCCCTCAAAGAGGAGGGATGATCGTTCCCCATGGGACGACAGACGAGACGACAGGCGGGATGACGAAGCTGCGGACGACTTCCAGCAGGCCAACCGAGTGGTCCGTATGATCTACGGAGGACCGGAAGGTTTCGAGACGAAGCGCCAACAGAAGCTCACCAATCGCCAAATTATGCACGCCAGGGAGCCGCCGGTACCTGAGTACCTTAAGTGGTCAGAAGTCCCGATCACCTTCACTCGGGCAGATCACTCGCACTTTATACCGAAGCCCGGATCCCACGCCCTGGTAGTAGCTCCGACGATCCGCAACGTTCAGCTCACCAAGGTGCTAGTTGACGGTGGCAGTGGCCTGAACATCCTCTTTGCTAACACATTGAAGGAACTCGGCCTAACCACTCTCGACTTGCGTCCCCCAATCCTTGTTCTACGGTCTGATACCGGGAGAGGGGGCAGAACCACTCGGGCATATCACATTGCCCGTTACCTTCGGAGACCGGAACAACTACCGGACCGAGCACATGCAGTTCACGGTGGCCAACTTTGAGACTGCATATCACGCCATCCTCGGGAGGCCGGCGCTCGCCAAGTTCATGGCGATCCCTCACTACGTCTACTTGCAGGTAAAGATGCCAGGACCCAAGGGCGTAATCACCGTCTTAGGGGACATCCGAGTCGCTTACACTTGCGAACAGGAGACCCTCAACGCGGCTGCTGCCTTGGATATATCGAAACGCATGACACAAGTGTTGGCTGCGTCCCAGGAGGTGGACAAGGATTCCCTGGAGATCCCCACCAAAAAACACGCGAAGGAAGCTATCTCGCCAACCAAGCAGACGGACACCAAGAGGATCTCGCTGTACCTTGAGGACCCAAAGAAGGCGGCTATTATCAGGGCCAAATTGGACCCCAAATAGGAAGAAGTGCTCGTCAAATTCCTGAGGGAAAACGCCGACATATTCGCGTGGAAACCATCCGATATGCCTGGTGTCCCAAGGGAACTTGCCGAGCACTCCTTGAAGGTCAATCCGACTGCTAAACCGATCAAGCAGAGGCTTCGTCGATTCGCGCAGGACCGCAAGGAGGCAATTAGGGCAGAACATACAAAGCTGTTAGCTGCTGGCTTTATTCAGGAGGTGTATCACCCCGACTGGTTAGCTAATCCAGTTCTTGTAAGAAAGAAAAATAATAATGAATGGAGAATGTGCGTTGACTATACAGATCTCAACAAAGCTTGCCCTAAAGATCCCTTCGTTCCCCCCGCATCGATCAAGTCGTTGATTCCACGGCAGGCTCCGCCCTGCTCTGTTTTCTCGATTGCTACTCAGGCTATCACCAGATAGGCCTGAAGCTGGAAGATCAGATAAAGACCGCGTTTATCACGCCGTTTGGTGCCTATTGTTACAATATAATGGCCTTCGGTCTGAAAAACGCGGGCGCAACTTACCAGAGGACCATTCAAGCGTGTCTGGATAAATTAATTCCAGATATAGTGGAGGCCTACATCGATGACATCGTGGTTAAGATCATGAACCCCGAGGACATGATAGAGAACCTGACGAAGGTCTTCGAACGACTACGCGCATTCCGGTGGAAACTCAACCCGGAAAAATGCGTCTTCGGAGTCTCGTCTGGGAAGCTACTCGGTTTCATGGTCACCAACCGCGGCATTGAGGCGAACCGCGAGAAAATCACTGCCATCACCAAGATGATGCCACCAACTACTCAGAAGGATGTGCAGAAGCTTACTGGATGCATGGCAGCGCTCGGCCGTTTCATATCACGGCTCGGCGTCCGCGGAATGCCGTTTTTCAAACTGCTCAAGAAGCAGGACAGTTTTGTGTGGGATGACGAGGCGAAACAGTCCTTCCAGGAACTCAAGGAGTACCTGCAGAAGCCGCCCATTCTCGTCCCAACTCAACCAAGGGAACAGCTATACCTCTACATCTCTGCTACCCCCGAGTGGTTAGCACGGTACTAGTGGTCGAACGTCCTGAAGAAGGGCACGCATATGGGTCCAGCGACCAGTCTACTTCATCAGCGAAGTTCTGACGGAGTCCAAGATTCGTTACCCTCATGTGCAGAAGCTACTCTACGGAGTTCTCATCTCAGCAAGAAAGCTGAAGCATTATTTCGAGGCCCACCCAATCTCGGTAGTATGCGGAAATTCCATAGGGGAAATACTCCATAACCGAGACGCAAGTGGCCGAATCGTCAAGTGGTCAATCGAATTGGCCGCTCATCAGATCAACTTCGTTCCACACACTGATTATGAATTTTTTTATTTATTTTTGTCATACTTCAAAATTTAGGCCTCTTTTATGTATTTCGTTCCGGGCTCCAAATCGTAGGTACGGGCCTGCGCTCACGCCTATTACTCCCAGCCACCACATGCGCTACTTCGATTCGAGGCGGCGCCACTCCGCTCCACCTGCCGTTTTACCTCTGAGTCCTGCTCCGCCAACCCCAGCAATAGCAGGCCTGCGCCGTGTCCTCCCTGCCCCTTGCTCCGGCCAAGACGCACCCTGGCTGCACAGCCGCGTTCCCCGCCAAGGCCACCGCTTCCCCGCTCGATGGGAGAGGCGCCGCCTGGCCTGTGCACCTTGGACCTACCGTCTGGCCGTGATGGGAGCGTCGATTGAGAGCAGAGGGACAGAGAGAGCGCAGAGAGCAGAGAGAAGAGAGAGGCACGCGAGACAGAGAAAAAGAGGAGAAAGAGAACAGCCGAGAGCAGATCTAAACAGAGAAACTTTTGTGAACCGTTTTTTGTTTTGCAATTGTTTTCTCAATATCAATTTATTTTTATGCAGTTTAGTTTTAACTTAATATTGATTTAGTTTTGTAAAGTCAAATTAGGACTCACGCTTAAGAGATCGTTTGAAGTTGCTCTAATCATTTATCAGTACTTATAGCAGTCACTAGAAAGTGTCTCCAACTGCAGTGAGATACTAATGCATGGAAGTATTGTGTTACTATTGGAATTAGGTAACCATACATTTGCAATTGGAGGAGCCAGATTGGTTTTCCATATGTGATGTATCTATTTTAAGTTTGACTGTCGTTCATAATTTGAGGACCCGGTGTCTCCGAGGACCGGTGGATGGTCGCTTCCTGGTGTGATTAGTGATTGACAACGTGGTGTGGATTGATGTTTCCCTTGGCTCAAGTATTGCAGGTGTAGAATGTGGCTTGGTTGCATTGGTGCAGGTGAAGAACAGGCGCGAAAGGTCTTAGCCATGGCGGCCTCCGAGGAGCGGAGAGACAAGTAGGCTTGGTTCGAGGGACCCGGTGGTCAGATGGATCAAGTGCGGTTCACATGGTAGCAAGAACGAGCGAGGGGACGTGGTTCCGGTGCGAGGTAGCGGCTCACAATTGAAGGTCGTACGCGGACGAGAAGCCAGTGCAAGGTGGCGGCTAACAACCGAAGCTTGTACGCGGGGTTTGATGATTTGGCCACAAAATCATCCGGTGGACGATTTTCCTTGGTTTGGGCCTCAAAACCAAGGCCGAGGACTTGGCGTGGCGATGTTGGGCCGAGGGGCTGCGGTGCCAGCCAGGGGCAGTTTAACCGCCACTCCCTGGGCTGGTCCAACTCGACGTCGATGAGCTTCGATCCGGAGGACACGCGGCGTGACTGCAAGGCTTGCGTCGGAGGGAAGCTAGCTTGCAGTGGAAGGTGTCCCAGCCGGAAAAATCTTCACAGAAAATGTCAAATTTGCCCCTGAGGGGTATGTACACTTAGGGGTAGTTGAGTCATTAGAGCACCACCACTTGGACTTTAAATAGACCCCCTAGGGGTTGGTGGCTGCTATCCAAGTAGTCTAGTTTTTTTCCCTTGCACTTGAACTATTTTCCTTTAGTTTTTCCTTTTCTAGTTTTCCATAGGCTAGCAAGTGCTTCATCGGTGAAATATTCAAGAGGGTAGGATGAGGGAGGATAGCTAGCCTCTTTGTAAAGAAGTTGACCTCGTGATGTATGTAAGATTTGGCTTTCTTGTATCCCTCTTTGTGTGATCTCGTTGTTCATCCCGTGGCTATTTTTGGTCAATTTGCAAGATTTTCGATTCCTTGTGTTTGACGTCGTTTCTTTGTGGGATTGCTTGGGGGATTCACATATGAGGTCGTGGACACTCTTTTCCTGGTGATTTTTCCCCTCAAAACCCAAAGAATCGCTTCGGATTTGGAGATTTTTGGATGAACTCGGGGTGGATGTGTTCTTCATGAGAACTCGTTCATTTATGTCATAGAAAGTAGAATTTATGTCACATATTGCAATTTGTGACACTCGCGTGACGAAAACTCGTTCGTCACCTATTCCCCGTAATAAAAGGTATTAGATGACGAAAACGCTTTTTTTCGTCACGAATTTTTTGACGATTCTTGTGTCGTCACTAATTAATGACGACATTGTTTCGTCATTAAACATCTATAAAACGTCACAAAACCTTGTATGCGGTGACGTGGCAGTGATGTGTCAGCACGCTTATGACGATTTTCACATCTATAAAACGTCACAAACATTTCATGCGGATGACATGGAAACGACTTGAAGCTGACATGGCAACACATTTATGACGATTTAAACGTCTACAAAATGTCACAAAACCTTGTACGCGAATGTGTGGCAATGACTTAAAGCTGACATGGCAGCACCTTTATGACAATTTAAATACCTATAAAACGTCACAAAGCCACGAATGATGTGGCACTGACTTGAACTGATGTGGCAAGTGATTTGGATTGGGCTGAACCCATTTTAGTTTGAGTTGAAACCCATTTCATCTTATGCTTAACTATTTTTATCGAGCCCACTATTTCATTTGCATTGTGGCCCAAGCCCAAGTCTGCCCATAACTCAATTTGCTACACATGTAACCAAATTCAAAATTGCCAAACAGACAGTTTCCACGTACATATTTCCATATATATCAGATTCACACGTGTACATGCTGAACAGGGACCACTCATTTCATATCGAGACATTAAGGTAAACCTTATCAAGCCCTTCTGCTTCTTGGGCATCCTGTAGCCACCAACAACGCTGGTCACGCTCAAAGGGCTCCAAGGTCACCTGCTCCGATGGCTTGAACTGGTCAGCCTTCAGCTTCTCGACTTCAGTAGCAAACACAGCCTCACGATGCATGGTGGAGTCAATACATTTCGCCTGATAGCAAAGGGAAAAAATTCATGTCAGATCAAGGCAAACCACTAGTTAGTACATTTTATTTATTGGACAAAACGAATTAACTCCAGCAGCTAGTACATTTTATTTATTGGACAAAACGAATTAACTCCAGATTCAGAAGATGGACAGTACCTCGATTGAAATCACAAAATGGCCACCATTCTTCAAGAAGTATGAAGCATTAAGGGCTAAGATCCTAGTCTGCAGAATAGAATATCCATTTACACACTGCCTCAAAATACCTAAGGGAGAACCCACACTGTCTCAAAATGCAGCCACAAAAAAAAATCCAGTCTTAACCCTAATGAACCTATCAGGTGCCGACGGCGACAACGCCTAAGTCAATAGGTATGCTATTTTCAGTACTATATATCTCATTGCAGCCACAAGCCTGCAGATACAATATTGTTGGACTGCAGCACACTGCAGGATATATTAGAATACTAGTAGCAGCAAACTGTGTCAAGATCGCCGTGCCCTTAAGCTGCTTCCTCTTGCTTTTCTAGATGATGACTGCTGCTTGCATAAATTAATTAACTAGGAATCCTAAACCAATTCGACATCTGATTGTTATTTCTTTTCCCAGCAACCAAGTTTCCTACACATGGGGTGGTGGTATTATCAAACAAATGCTAAGTTATCAAGACCAGTCGTTTTCTCTTCCAGAATGAACATGCATAATTGCAGACCTGACAAGTTAGACACTTGCATTCAGAAAAAACTGACAAACACACTAGTATATCTGTCAATAATCAGTACAGTTTCATCATGGAGTTAGCACCCACACTTGCATTCAGAAAAACTGACAAACAGACTAGGAATAATCATCAATAAGCTAACCACCTCTTTTGGCCAGGGGCCAAAGCCAAGCATCTTATTCTTATCTAATCGCATCAGGCCAATAAAAAACACCATTGAACATGAGGTCAAGCCTAAGGGGATGAGCAAATCTAGATCTTGATTAAAGATGCAAGGACTAACAAAGTAACAGGATGGCATAAGTTACCAGAAACAGCTCCATGTATATTAACCTAGATTAGAGCACCAGTTCTGTTTATTTTACACATTAGACTTTGGTACACTCAAAGCACATGTTATAGGTAGAATAAAATATCTGAACAACCTGTGCAATGGGGAATGAATTGTTTTATGCATCCATTGCCTTGCTGCATGAGAGAGGGAGATAACTTCATTTCAGTCATCGCTAATGGATTATCACAAGTGTTAAGAGTATTATCAAACTATATACAACAAAATTCTACCAAAAACAGGACTTCAACTTACAGTTTTATAGCATAGTTTCATACTTGAATCGAGTGTAGGCAAATTAAGTGACTTCAACTTACCAGTATAGCCTTTCATATTCAGTTAGTGGCTGCTCCTCTGTACATGCATAGAAGAAATTAAAAACCATAAGGTGACTCAGAGTTAGAGGTACGCATACTGAAAGTGTGGATAACCGTGATGAAAGAAAATATGTACAGAGATAATATGTCTAAGCATGGTTTAACTAATAGGAACACTATGCTCCAACTCTCATGGGCAAGCGGCTATCAGCAACACCAAAGAAGCACGAGCAAGCAGCAATTATCAGCATCAAGCCGCACCACTAGTCTCCTCATAGGCAAAATCAAATTGTCTAGCACCCATCAACCAAACGGAGGCATTCTAATATGTCATATCTTTTATAAAACCACATGTCTTTCTTCCCAAAGCCCTACAATGTCTTTTTCTTAAACTGGTAGGACTCCATGAATAAAGTTGGACAACACACAAATTTACAAGAGATCCGTTGCAAAGCACTCATGCATGAAAACCAAGACAGGCACAAAAAAACTCACATGGAACAGAGAAGCCAGGTCATGAAACCTATCTGGTCTGTTCCTCGTTATCCTCAAGAACACATGGATATAAACGAACGTAACTATACATCAGGTTATCGAGCAAGGCACGTCCGCCATGTCTCCTGTCTGGTATTTGAGCAAGGCAACTATGAAACCAACTGCAAACACGGCAACAACTAGAGCTACATGAACTGCTACTCAAGGTAGTGTTAACTAAAATGTTCTTTATTACCTTCGATACCAGGCAGTGTTAGCCTAAGAATTAATTCAGAATAGCTTCTTGAAATGAGGTTCATTATCCAGCATGCATACAATAGCACAAGTTTTATCCAGCATTAAACAATAGTCAAACCATGGCAATTTTCAACCAGTCCACTACTAGAATCTGCAGCAAAAGCATGCAGATTGAACTTAACAGCTGTTCAACTAAAATTTCAACAGATATGCACTAATCTGTTATTTTCGGCTACAATGTCTCTACCAAACAAGCAATGAAACTTACACGCACTAGCAGCAGCAATATGCACGCAGCCGACAGACAGAAAGAGAGAGGCAACATAGAGAATCGCATCTTACCCTCTCCGGCTCGCTGTTCTTCTCGTCAATAGTACCCGGGATCCAATCTTCCCCTTCGCCTTCCTTCATCTGCGCATCGCCAAATCCAAAAAAATATGACTATATTAGGACACAGCCAAATCGCCAACGCCCACAGCCCCCAAGCCGTAGAAGAACACGCGAAACTGAAAAGAAAGAGAGGCACGCCGATCTGAGGAGGAAAGAGAGGCGCGCCGATCTCAGGAGAAGGAGAGGCGTCGCCGTCGCAGGAGAGCTGCCGCTCCGCCGTCGTGAGCCACCGCTGAGGACCGACGGGGGCGCATCCGGAAGGGAGAGATGGATACGGAGGATTAGCATATTAGGGTTTCGCAGCAGGGGGTAGCGGTGGCGGAGCGGCAGCGCGGGGAGGGGATGGGAGCGGCGCGCAGGGGAGGTTCTCCAGGACCCATCGCCGGTCGCTGCTGCGCCATAGGCTCGTCGGGGAGGAGGCGGGGAGAGCGAGGTGGAGGCGAGGGTGGCCGCCGGCGGGCGGATCTGGTGACCGCCGAGCCGGAGGCGTGGTGGACTGGTGGTGCTGTGGTGAGGAGCGTGGTGGAGGCCAGGGTGCGGCTGCGAATCGAAGAGGTGGGGATAAGACGCGCGATGGTGGGGAGGTATGGTGAAATTACCAGCGTACCCTTGAACGGATGGCTGGTGAAAGTCTAAATATTTGGGCAATATAGTCAACTTCGGTGGGAAATTATGGTCCGACGCTGCACGGTTTGTGTGATGGCGCCCAAGCTGCTGTTGATTTTTAGAAGCCTCTAGAAGGCTAGTGAGATTGACGCATGGGCCCGCCATCAATTTTTTGAAATTAACTTGCCTCCCTCAAATGCCTAAGCTACTCAAGTCCAAAAAATTTAACAAAAATGTTTCTAAAAAGATAAAAACACGAGTAACAATCTAAAATATGGATCACCATTGGAGCTCAATTATTTTTTCGATTAAAACACGATATCATATTAGAAAAAACATAATACCAGTTCAAAGGGTAACTGAACGTGTAGCTCAACGGAAAGTCGTAAGATGCGTTTTCCCTTCTGCCAGGGTACGACTCCCCCGAACTCCACTTTTCTCAGATGTTGTTTTTGTTTTTACGTGGCTTAGGCGGCCGGGGGTTAACCCAGGATACGTAACAATATTTAAATCAGTCCAGTGGTTAGGTGTGATTGTTTGGGCGTTGAAGACCCAAGTTCGACCGCCAGTTTTTTCATTGTTTTTTTAATTTTTCACTAATAAAAGTGAGGTATGTGTAAGAAAAAAGTAAATACCAAATAAACAAAACTGTAGCACGGTGATAGAGTTTTGAGTTTGCCTCCTATGATTCATACCCATGTTGGTTTAATAATTTTAATCAATTTTCAATTATTTTTTCCTTTTCCAGTTTATTCTCTTTGCTTTTGTCTGTTAAGCATGATAACTCATGCGAATAGAAGCTAAGGGCCATGGGTGAAATTTTTTGCAAGACTGCTGTCTAAAAAAATGACATCCTAGACTTGGAAGGCAAAAAAATAAGAAAAATGAAAGAAAACAAGTCAGTGCGGGACCCAGGTTAATAGTGGGCCTCACTTGTACAAGTGGCAGTGGGACCCACCCTATCCCTATCCCTTTTCTTTGCAAGATTTGTGACGTTTAAATGCTGGGCTTAATGACAAAATGAAGTTCGTTATGATTTTGATACTGAAGTACTTTATGACGATTTTAATTACTCATAATGACGAACACCGTGTTTTTGTCATTAAACTATATGATCTCATATAAAACGTCATAAAACTTAACACCATAACGACAAATCGACATAACGTCATTTAGAATTTGTCACAAAATGTCATATTTCTTGTAGTGTTCCCTGGAGATCCCCACCAAAAAACACGCGAAGGAAGCTATCTCGCCAACCAAGCAGACGGACACCAAGAGGATCTCGCTGTACCTTGAGGACCCAAAGAAGGCGGCTATTATCAGGGCCAAATTGGACCCCAAATAGGAAGAAGTGCTCGTCAAATTCCTGAGGGAAAACGCCGACATATTCGCGTGGAAACCATCCGATATGCCTGGTGTCCCAAGGGAACTTGCCGAGCACTCCTTGAAGGTCAATCCGACTGCTAAACCGATCAAGCAGAGGCTTCGTCGATTCGCGCAGGACCGCAAGGAGGCAATTAGGGCAGAACATACAAAGCTGTTAGCTGCTGGCTTTATTCAGGAGGTGTATCACCCCGACTGGTTAGCTAATCCAGTTCTTGTAAGAAAGAAAAATAATAATGAATGGAGAATGTGCGTTGACTATACAGATCTCAACAAAGCTTGCCCTAAAGATCCCTTCGTTCCCCCCGCATCGATCAAGTCGTTGATTCCACGGCAGGCTCCGCCCTGCTCTGTTTTCTCGATTGCTACTCAGGCTATCACCAGATAGGCCTGAAGCTGGAAGATCAGATAAAGACCGCGTTTATCACGCCGTTTGGTGCCTATTGTTACAATACAATGGCCTTCGGTCTGAAAAACGCGGGCGCAACTTACCAGAGGACCATTCAAGCGTGTCTGGATAAATTAATTCCAGATATAGTGGAGGCCTACATCGATGACATCGTGGTTAAGATCATGAACCCCGAGGACATGATAGAGAACCTGACGAAGGTCTTCGAACGACTACGCGCATTCCGGTGGAAACTCAACCCGGAAAAATGCGTCTTCGGAGTCTCGTCTGGGAAGCTACTCGGTTTCATGGTCACCAACCGCGGCATTGAGGCGAACCGCGAGAAAATCACTGCCATCACCAAGATGATGCCACCAACTACTCAGAAGGATGTGCAGAAGCTTACTGGATGCATGGCAGCGCTCGGCCGTTTCATATCACGGCTCGGCGTCCGCGGAACGCCGTTTTTCAAACTGCTCAAGAAGCAGGACAGTTTTGTGTGGGATGACGAGGCGAAACAGTCCTTCCAGGAACTCAAGGAGTACCTGCAGAAGCCGCCCATTCTCGTCCCAACTCAACCAAGGGAACAGCTATACCTCTACATCTCTGCTACCCCCCGAGTGGTTAGCACGGTACTAGTGGTCGAACGTCCTGAAGAAGGGCACGCATATGGGTCCAGCGACCAGTCTACTTCATCAGCGAAGTTCTGACGGAGCCCAAGATTCGTTACCCTCATGTGCAGAAGCTACTCTACGGAGTTCTCATCTCAGCAAGAAAGCTGAAGCATTATTTCGAGGCCCACCCAATCTCGGTAGTATGCGGAAATTCCATAGGGGAAATACTCCATAACCGAGACGCAAGTGGCCGAATCGTCAAGTGGTCAATCGAATTGGCCGCTCATCAGATCAACTTCGTTCCACGCACTGATTATGAATTTTTTATTTATTTTTGTCATACTTCAAAATTTAGGCCTCTTTTATGTATTTCGTTCCGGGCTCCAAATCGTAGGTACGGGCCTGCGCTCACGCCTATTACTCCCAGCCACCACATGCGCTACTTCGATTCGAGGCGGCGCCACTCCGCTCCACCTGCCGTTTTACCTCTGAGTCCTGCTCCGCCCACCCCAGCAATAGCAGGCCTGCGCCGTGTCCTCCCTGCCCCTTGCTCCGGCCAAGACGCACCCTGGCTGCACAGCCGCGTTCCCCGCCAAGGCCACCGCTTCCCCGCTCGATGGGAGAGGCGCCGCCTGGCCTGTGCACCTTGGACCTACCGTCTGGCCGTGATGGGAGCGTCGATTGAGAGCAGAGGGACAGAGAGAGCGCAGAGAGCAGAGAGAAGAGAGAGGCACGCGAGACAGAGAAAAAGAGGAGAAAGAGAACAGCCGAGAGCAGATCTAAACAGAGAAACTTTTGTGAACCGTTTTTTGTTTTGCAATTGTTTTCTCAATATCAATTTATTTTTATGCAGTTTAGTTTTAACTTAATATTGATTTAGTTTTGTAAAGTCAAATTAGGACTCACGCTTAAGAGATCGTTTGAAGTTGCTCTAATCATTTATCAGTACTTATAGCAGTCACTAGAAAGTGTCTCCAACTGCAGTGAGATACTAATGCATGGAAGTATTGTGTTACTATTGGAATTAGGTAACCATACATTTGCAATTGGAGGAGCCAGATTGGTTTTCCATATGTGATGTATCTATTTTAAGTTTGACTGTCGTTCATAATTTGAGGACCCGGTGTCTCCGAGGACCGGTGGATGGTCGCTTCCTGGTGTGATTAGTGATTGACAACGTGGTGTGGATTGATGTTTCCCTTGGCTCAAGTATTGCAGGTGTAGAATGTGGCTTGGTTGCATTGGTGCAGGTGAAGAACAGGCGCGAAAGGTCTTAGCCATGGCGGCCTCCGAGGAGCGGAGAGACAAGTAGGCTTGGTTCGAGGGACCCGGTGGTCAGATGGATCAAGTGCGGTTCACATGGTAGCAAGAACGAGCGAGGGGACGTGGTTCCGGTGCGAGGTAGCGGCTCACAATTGAAGGTCGTACGCGGACGAGAAGCCAGTGCAAGGTGGCGGCTAACAACCGAAGCTTGTACGCGGGGTTTGATGATTTGGCCACAAAATCATCCGGTGGACGATTTTCCTTGGTTTGGGCCTCAAAACCAAGGCCGAGGACTTGGCGTGGCGATGTTGGGCCGAGGGGCTGCGGTGCCAGCCAGGGGCAGTTTAACCGCCACTCCCTGGGCTGGTCCAACTCGACGTCGATGAGCTTCGATCCGGAGGACACGCGGCGTGACTGCAAGGTTTGCGTCGGAGGGAAGCTAGCTTGCAGTGGAAGGTGTCCCAGCCGGAAAAATCTTCACAGAAAATGTCAAATTTGCCCCTGAGGGGTATGTACACTTAGGGGTAGTTGAGTCATTAGAGCACCACCACTTGGACTTTAAATAGACCCCCTAGGGGTTGGTGGCTGCTATCCAAGTAGTCTAGTTTTTTTCCCTTGCACTTGAACTATTTTCCTTTAGTTTTTCCTTTTCTAGTTTTCCATAGGCTAGCAAGTGCTTCATCGGTGAAATATTCAAGAGGGTAGGATGAGGGAGGATAGCTAGCCTCTTTGTAAAGAAGTTGACCTCGTGATGTATGTAAGATTTGGCTTTCTTGTATCCCTCTTTGTGTGATCTCGTTGTTCATCCCGTGGCTATTTTTGGTCAATTTGCAAGATTTTCGATTCCTTGTGTTTGACGTCGTTTCTTTGTGGGATTGCTTGGGGGATTCACATATGAGGTCGTGGACACTCTTTTCCTGGTGATTTTTCCCCTCAAAACCCAAAGAATCACTTCGGATTTGGAGATTTTTGGATGAACTCGGGGTGGATGTGTTCTTCATAAGATCTGAGATTCCGGGAGTTCTAGTGAGTTAGAGGGCGAGATTTTTGGGGAATATACTCTAATAGAGGTGTACATCATCTCTCTAAAGTTTTGTCTCAAGAGATCAAGCCGTTTGGGAGATCGATTCACGAGTTGACTTTTCCCAAGAGCTCCCAGGCCAGGCCGGTTAAACCGCCCCTAGGCGGTTAAACCACCCCTAGGGAGGTTAGACCGCCCTTGGCTGGGTAGAGAAGGTTTTACCTCGTTTCGGTTCGATTTCGATTCGATTTGCTCGATTGATTTTCCGGTGTTGTGATCGTGTTCCTAGGGTCAGTAGCTTCTCAGTAGCTACGTGATCTTGGCAAGATCGTGTTGTGAGGATTTTGAGTTGAGTTGGGTGAAAAGCCGAATTCGTTGAGAAGAAGTTTTTATCGGCTCCCATTCACTCCCCCATCTCTGGTCGCCTAATCGGTCCTTCATACTTTGTTCTTCGTTCAGATTTTTTTTATATACATTGTATTAACTATACGTGCTTTATGAATTGTTGAATCCCGTTGCAACGCACGGGTAGTCATCTAGTAAGCATAAAGTTTGAGTTGGTACGGGTATTCAAACCTCCAATCTTTAGAGCAGCGCCAAGCCAAAATTGACATTTCACAATTTAACCTGCATCCAGAAGGATATTTGTGCTAATGTTCAAGGATGTGAGTCATGGTGTTGCCAGTCAATTTGCCGTATAATAATATAATATGGAAGCCGAAATTGCCCTTGAAAATAAAGATATTTATGTGGTACCTTTTAAAAGGGGTTGTTCTAACCAAAGATAATCTAGTTAAAAGACAGTGGAAGGGAAGTGTAAAATGTTGTTTTTCTAATCTAGATGAGTCCATTCAACACCTTTTCTTCGACTGTCCCACAGCTAGACTTATTTTGAGAATAGTTCAAGTTTCGTTTAATATCCAACCACCTAATACCTTTCAACATATGTGTGGGGCACGCCCGTGAAACGGAACTCCCCAAGTACCTGCATTAGTCCCGGAAGCCCTAATGCAAGTAGTTCTACACAAGTGGTATCGAAAACTATCGTCGAATAACCTTTTATTGATAATTTACATCGATGTACAACTTAAAGTCTGTACAAGGGTTACAAGCGGGCCTTAAAGCCTCCGCTTATTCAGAAAATATAAAACTACCAGTACTATGTAGAGCCTCAGCATCGCGGTGGAGCACGTCACCATTCCGAGCCTTCGTCGCCTGCTCCGTCCTCGGGGAAATCCTCTGGTACGAAGTGGAAGCAAGAGTGAGCACTCCTGACAGGGGTACTCAGCAAGTCCCAAAGTAATTTAATAGATTAATTAAGTTTGGTCCTGGAGGGGCATAACCTCCCTACCAGTCCCGGTTAGTGAACAAAGGTATATCAACCTGCGGTAAGGGGTATCCGCGGGTCATGTTCATTTTAGTGATCTAATCGACGGGGACTTTGACCAATTGGACTTATGCCGGAGTCACGGCTATCCAGATAGGTTTGTCGCACTGCAGAGGTCGTACTTCTCTGTCCCGCATTCGGTCAGCCCGTACCGTGTACTTTGGCGGAACTGCCCTACGAGACCCATTCCCACCAGCGTCTATCTCTAGACAGCCACTCCCTAGCTCTGTCCACGGAAACTGTTGGGGTCTAAGTAGGAGTCACGCACGTCCACACAGGGACCTTCCC
>WEIB01000741.1:0-36016 GCA_015476505.1 Urochloa ruziziensis
TTGGGAGCACAACTTTTTTGCGCTTGATGGCTATCGCGCTCCGGACGCCATTGACCCCCTATGGTGTTTGATCCGTGGGCCTAAGTCAATCTCGGTGCCGAGGGTCATGCTGCCCATATTGTACCAACGCGGCTACTGTGTTTGTTAGGGTGTCTAGCGAAAAGCCTTGTAGCGTCCCTATGCACTCACACCTCGGAAGTGTGGTATGTGCGTGGTTGGGTGGAAAGCTCCTTCGAGCTTTTACGCTAACGGTTGGGGAAAGGGCGAAACCTCTGCAGACTGTACATCTATCATGATAGCCGTGCTCACGGTCACGAGCGGCCTGGATCCTTTTGATTAGAAGATGATGTTAATGATGATGCTTCATGGTATTAATGCTACTTACATCTATAATGGGGTTACAACTGGGAGTTCCTATGCACATGTAGTAACTAGGTGAATGATAAAACGAACCAACTAAAAGTGCTAAAGCAGTAAACCCGAGTCAGTCTTTTCAGCCTTGCATATACTCCTGTTATACTTGCTAAGTAAAGATGAGTTACTTACACTTGGCAACAATCAACAAAATCCCGGACGGGTAACAGATGGAGCAGTGAATGAGGAGGCATTCGCAGACTTCCCGGAGGATCTTCCTTACTTCTGAGCTGCGATCAACCAGTCGGCGTCCCTGTGGGAATTGAGGCGCCATTTGTCTTTAGTTGAGAACTTTAATAAATAGACTTCCGCTGTGTTATTCGTGTAAGACTATGTCTTTGTGTTAAACTCTGGATGTAAAACTATTTATTTCGAGCATTGTGTTCTTTGAGATCCATATTTGTATGCTGTATGTGTTCTGTGGACGTCCTGGGCACACATACGGACGCATTCAGGTTTTGGGTAAATCTGGGTGTGACATGAGGTGACCAGCCAGGGGCGGTTTAACCGCCCCCCAGGGGCGGTTTAACCGCCTCCCCCTGGGCCGGCCCAAAATCGGCGTCGAGGAGTTTCGATCCGGAGGACACACGGCGTGACCGCAAGGCTTGCGTCGGAAGGAAGCTAGCTTGCGGTGGAAGGTGTCCCAGCCGGAAAAATCTACGAGTCAAATGTCAAATTTGCCCCTGAGGGGTATGTATCACTTAGGGGTAGTTTAGTCTTTAGAGCAGCACCACTTGGACTATATAATAGACCCCCTAGGGGTTGGTGGCTGTCATCTAAGTAGTCTAGTTTTATTTCCCTTGCACTTGAACTATTTTCCTTTAGTTTTTCTTTCTAGTTTTCCATAGGCTAGCCAAGTGCTTCACCGGAGAAATCTTTGAGAGGGTTGGATGAAGGGAGGATAGCTGGCCTCTTTGTAAAGAAGTTGACCTCGTGATGTATGGAAGATTTGGCTTTCTTGTATCCCTCTTTGTGTGATTTCGTTGTTCATCCAGTGGCTCTTTTTGGCCCCTTTGGGAGATTCTCGATTCCTTGTGTTTGAGGTCGTTTCCTTGCGTGTTTGTTTGGGGGATTCATACATGAGGTCGTGGACACTCGTTTTCTGGTGATTTGCCCCCTCAAAACGCGAAGAATCGCTTCAGATTTGGGGATTTTTGGATGAACTCGGGGTGGAAGTGTTCTTCACGAGATCTGAGATTCCGAGAGTTCTAGTGTGTTTGAGGCCGAGATTTTTGGGGAATATACTCCACTGAAGGTGTACATCATCTCCCCAAAGTTTCGTCTCAAGAGCTCAAGCCGTTTGGGAGATCGACTCACGAGTTGACTTTTTCCCGAGAGCTCCCAGATTGACCACCCCCAGGAGGTTAAACCGCCCCCCCCTAGGCGGTTAAACCGCCCCTAGGGAGGTTAAACCGCCCCTGGCTAGGTAGAGAAGGTTTTGCCTCGTTTTGGTTCGTTTTGTGTTCGTTTCGATCGATTCGAGTTCCGCTGCGTGTTTCTTGCTCCTAGGGTCAGTAGCTTGACAGTGGCTATGTGATCTTGGCAAGATCGTTCTCGGAGGTTTCGGAGTTGATTTGGGAGAATAGCCAGATTGGTTGGAAAGAATTTTTATCGGCTCCCATTCACTCCTCCCCTCTCTGGTCGCCGATTCGGTCCTTCACTTGCAGGTCGAGGGCTTCGACTGGCACTGTCTCTTCTGGTACTCGTAGGCATTTCTTGAGCTGTGATACGTGGAACACGGGATGCACTCCTGCAAGCTCCTCTGGTAGTTCTAGACGGTAGGCTACCTTCCCGATTCTTTCGGTGATGAGGAAAGGTCCTACAAACCTCGGGGCTAACTTGCCCTTCACGTGAAACCTCTTGGTTCTGCGTAGCGGGGAGACCTTAAGGTAAACATACTCCCCCACCTCAAAGGTCAACTCACGTCTTCTCTTGTCGGCGTAGCTCTTCTGTCTGCTCTGGGCTACCTTCAAGTTCTCCCGGACCTTGGCCACATTCTCTTCTGCTTCTTCAATGGATGCGGGTCCAAAGAATGGTCGCTCTCCGACCTCTGACCACATGAGTGGGGTTCTACACTTCCGGCCATAGAGTGCCTCAAAGGGTGACATCTGCAAGCTAGCTTGGTAGCTGTTGTTGTACGAGAATTCTGCATATGACAAGCTCTTTTCCCAATCTGCTCCATATGTTAGTACACATGCTCGAAGGAGGTCTTCTAGGATCTGATTCACTCTCTCTGTCTGACCATCGGTCTGAGGGTGAAAGGCTGAATTGTACACTAAACTGGTACCCATAGACTCATGCAGTCGCTGCCAGAACTTGGCGGTGAACTGGGGTCCTCTGTCGGTGAGTATTGTCTTGGGGGCTCCATGCAACCTGAGGATGTTATCTACATAGATGTCGGCTAGTCTCTCTGCTCCAAAGGTGGTCTTGACCGGAATAAAGTGAGCGATCTTGGTGAGGCGATCAACTATCACCCAAATCGAGTCATTCCCTTTCTGGGTACGGGGTAGACCGTTTATGAAATCCATGGTGATATCCTCCCACTTCCACATAGGTACGTCAAGTGAGTTTTGTAGCCCTGCGGGCCGTTGATGCTCGGCCTTGATTCTGCGGCAAGTGTCACATCGGGATACATATTCTGCAATGTCTATCCTCATGTTCTGCCACCAGAAACGATCCTTCAGGTCGTGGTACATCTTGGTGCAACCGGGGTGAATCGAGTATCTGGATTCATGGGCTTCGCTTAGGATGGTTCGACGGAGCTCTTCCTTCCGTGGTACGCATATGCGATCCTTCAACCATACCGTGCCCTGTTCATCTATCCGGTAATCTTCGGCTTTGCCCTTGGCCATAAGCTGTATCAGTCCCTCGATTTCTGGTCAATCTTTCTGTGATGCGCGAATCTGTTCCTCTAAGGTGTACTTCACATGCAGCTTGCTGATCTTTTCTAATTCTGAATCTGCGGTCTTCTCCTTCTCAATCATAACCCCGCAATAGCTCTTGCGGCTAAGTGCATCGGCAACTACATTGGCCTTGCCGGGATGATACTGAATGTTCAGATCGTAGTCCTTGATCAACTCTAGCCATCTTCTCCGTCTCATGTTCAGCTTAGTCTGCGTGAAGAAGTACTTCAAGCTCTTGTGATTGGTGAAGATGTCACACTTGTTGCCAATCAAATAATGTCTCCAAATCTTCAGGGCATATACGACTGCTGCAAGCTCTAGGTCGTGAGTAGGGTAGTTTTCCTCATGCTTCCGCAACTGGCGGGAGGCATAGGCAACAACTTTCCCATCCTGCATAAGCACGCATCCGAGTCCTTGCCTTGATGCATCACAGTATACTACAAAGTCTCGTCTGATATCCGGCAGGGTCAACACGGGAGTGGTGGTAAGCTTGGTCTTCAATTCTTGGAAGCTCTCTTCGCACTCATCTGACCAAACAAATGGCACATTGTTCTTGAGCAACTCGGTCATAGGCTTGGCAATCTTCGAGAAGTTCTCTATGAACCGACAGTAGTATCCAGCTAATCCGAGAAAACTCCTAATCTCTGTCATGTTTCTGGGCTGCTTCCATTCAGTCACGGCCTCGATCTTTTCCGGGTCAACTGCTACACCTTCTGCTGTCAACACATGGCCTAGGAAAGCAACTTTCTCCAACCAGAACTCACACTTGCTAAACTTCGCATAGAGCTTATGATGTCTCAATCTCTCAAGCACAATCCTGAGGTGCTCCTCGTGCTCTTCGGCAGTCTCTGAGTAGATCAAAATGTCATCGATGAACACCACAACGAACTTGTCCAACTCTTCCAAGAATACCTTGTTCATCATATTCATGAAGTATGCCGGCGCATTGGTCAACCCGAAAGACACAACCAGAAACTCAAACAGCCCGTAACGGGTGGAGAAGGCGATCTTGGGTATATCCTCTGGCCGAATCTTCATCTGGTGGTAACCAGATCTAAGGTCAATCTTGCTAAAGTACTTGGCTTTCCTCAGCTGATCCAGAAGGTCATCAATTCTAGGCAATGGGTACTTGTTCTTGATTGTCACCGCATTCAACAAGCGGTAGTCTATGCACAGGCGAAGTGTACCATCCTTCTTCTTGATAAACAACACGGGTGATCCCCACGGTGATGCACTCGGTCGAATAAACTTGCGGTCCAACAGATCCCTCAGCTGCTTCTTCAACTCCTCCAATTCCTGCACGGACATCCGATAGGGTCTCTTGGATATGGGGGTAGTGCCTGGAACTAACTCAATGGCGAACTCAAAATCTCTATCCGGGGGTACGCCTGGTAACTCCTCAGGAAACACATCCGGGTACTCGCAAAGGACTGGCACATCTGCTATAGTCTTCTCACTGAGGTTGTGTAGGTGGGCTATAGGTTTTTGCTTGGCTGCTACAGGCTCAATCCTTACTATCTTACCACTGGGGTGTGTCAAGGTCACAAGGCGAGGTGAACAAGAAATGTTTCCCTTGTGCAGGGTCAACCAATCCATGCCTAGGATAATGTCAATGCCGTCTGACGATAGAACTGTGAGGTCGGCTAGGAATTTATGGCCTCTCATCATGATGCCAACACCTTTGCACATCTTTGTGCACTCTAGGTCTCCTAAGGGCGAAGTGGTGACTATGGGTACGGCTCGGGGAACCATGGGGAGAGATGTATGTGCTACAAACTTACTAGATATATAAGATCCGGTAGCTCCGGTGTCAAACAGAATCAATGCACGAGATCCATCAACAATAAACTCACCGAGTAAGACGTCGGGTGCTTCCTGTGCTTCAGCTTCGGTCGTATGGTTGAGCTTCCCGCGTGCAAGACCTGGCTGGCCTGGGGTAGCGGCTGGTCTGCCACCGGGTGCGGCACCGCGAGCTGGTGTCTGGGAGTTCTTCTTCTCTGGGCAGTCGTAGGACTTGTGGCCTGGCTTGCAACAGTTGAAGCAGGTGAATGGGGCACTCGAACTGTTCTGGCGTCCGTAGGATCCACCAGAAGAGGGGTAGCTAGGGTTCCTTCCTCCGGCAAACTGTCCACTGCCTCCTCCAAAGCTGCGGGTTGGCTGGTTCTAGCCTGGGCGGTAGCTGCGGTAGGGCTGACTCTGCCCCTGTCGGTAACTGGTGCTCCTCTGCTGGCTGGGCTGTCCGTAGCTCTGTCTCTGAGGTGGCCTGTCTCGGGTCAGCTGGTCGAACTCGCGCTTCTTGACTCTCAGGCCTCCCTCGTGGTCCAGCCTCTCCTTCTCGACGGCGATGGCGCGGTTCACCATGTGGCGGAGTGTGGGGAAGTCACTCCCAGCCACAATCTGCATGATCCCATGGTGTAGGCCCCGGTGGAACCAGAACTGCTTCTTCTCTTCAGTGTTGGTGTCCTCGAGAGCATAGCGCATCATCCGGGTGAAGTGACGCTCATACTCCTCCACCTTCATCGTCCCCTGGGTCATCGTGCGGAACTCCTGTGCCTTCTGAACCACAATCTGGCATGGAATATGCTGATCATGGAAGGCCTTGCAGAAATCATCTCAGGTGATGGCTGCCGGGTTTGGGTGCATCGCGCTGTAACTGTCCCACCATGCTCTGGCTGGTCCTTCAAGCTGATGGATGGCTATGGCAACACACTCTTCATCACTGTAGTCGGAAAGGTCAAGCTTGGTCTCGATGGTCCTCAACCAGTCGTCTGCATCGATTGGGTCTTCTGAAAAGCTGAAGGTAGGGGCCTTTGAGACGGATGAACCTCTCGATTTTACGCGGCATATCATCAGCGGGTGGTCCTTGGCGGTGTCCTCCTCCCTGAGGGTGTGCGATGGCGTTGGCCATCCTCTCCATGACCTGAGTCTGACAGTCCAGAACCTGGGCAAGCGTAGCCACTGGTGGTATGGGCTATTCCTGTTCCTGCTGCTGCTGTGGTGGCGGTGGTGGCGCACCACGTCCGCGGCCTTGTCCTGCTGGGATCGGGTCAATCTGGATCTCCTCGTCAACGTCCTCGTCTCCTCCCTCTGCGTCCTGCTGCGCGTCGTGTCCGAGCGGCGCTGGGTTGGGGTAGACGGCTCCTCCATCTCCTCCTCCACGGCCACGGCCAACAGCTGGCTCAGGCGCGGGTTCAGGAGCTGGTGGTGGGATGGCACGACCCCGTCCACGGCCACGACCACGGCCACAGCCACGAGCGGCGACCACAGCTTCTTGGGCGGCTGCCTCGAACTGTGCGTTCAAACGACCTGACCTGCGGATCGACATCCTGAGAAAAGGTTTAAGAGAGGGCGTTAGCATATTTCTATATGGAGTCATTCTATAAATAAGCCAGAGTCAATACAACCACAAATATTTCTTATATGCATGTATAAGCTTCTAACATTCAAGAAGAAATCATCATGAAAACTCATTCATTAAATAAGATCCATTCACTCATCCATGCAGTACAAACACTAGGTGCTACCTCGAGGCTTGACTCACTAGCCTTCGAGGTCTCGCACACACACACACACACACGCGGTACAACGCGAAGAGATCTCAAAAGGGTGGTTCCTACTACAAGGGTGAACATCTACCATCACGTACCGGAACAGGCTCACGGCTGACGCGGAATTTACTCTACCTTATTCTAGCTACTCAGCTAACTCAGAACATCCGGGGCTTCTTGTACTCGATGACGGTGCGGTCCTCCCAGGTGTGGCTGGCGGTGAAGAGGGGCTTCATCATAGCCTCGGCTCTCTGAGTCTCTGGGGTCTCAACGGTGTAGATACTCTGAAAGGGAACCTTGTGGAGTCTCAACGAGCTGGGTCCAACCTTGAAGTCCTCCTTGCGAATCTGTCGCTGCTTCTCTGGTGGTAGCTGGTCATTGAGCTCCTGTAGCTCCTCGACCCTGATGGAGTCAGCATCCTTCCACGTCTGAAGCATCTTCTTGTTCTTCTCCCTGAGGTAGAGGTAGGTACGTGTGAGTGCTGCGATGTTGTTGGCGTTGCGCTCGCACCTCCGCTCGAACTGAGTGATCCTCAAACCCATTGCACCTGGAGTGGCATTGTTCTTGAGCTCCACAATCTTCTCATCGGCCCTCTTCATCTTGTAGTCCATGAGTGCTATGGTGCAGTCCTGCAGCTGCCTGATCCCGTCCAGTCGCTTGATCTCCTTCTCGAGCATCTGCCTCTCGATGAAGTCGTCGGCGATCATCTGTTTCAGCTGGTCTGTCCTCTGCATGAGCCATGGTGACTGCAGCGTCCCTGCGGCTCAGCTCCTCCGTCAGGTGGTGTACCTGGGTCTTCATGGCGTCCAACTCTCTCTCCATGTTGAGAACGTGAGAAACTCTGTCAGTGGCGGTGGAAACCCTGTTCTGAAGGTTGTTGAGGAAGGCCACGCTTTTCCCTTCTAGCTTCTGTCGTGTAGAAGTCGAGGTCGCCGAGGTAGTCTCCGGCTGCTGGTGATCGCCGGGTCTTCGACGGCTGCGAACGCGGCTTTGCACCTCGCGTCCTCCGCCTCCTCGTCGTCCTCGTAGTACTCTCTGGGCAGGAGCCGGAACTCGGTCTCCTCAACCTGTTCCTTCTCTCGGACGAGTAGTACCTGAGTCAGTCTCTGGGCAACTCCCTCCACCGCAAGCTTCATCGTCAGTCCGACGCCCTCCATGGTGATTCCTGGCCGGTGGTCGTAGGGGTGAAGGTAGACCTTGGCACGGGCACAGGCGGTGTTGTTGATGTAGCATGCTTGCGCTTCAAGTCCAAGGTGGCTCACCGGAATGCCCAAGCGGGCGGCGATGGTAACTAGCCAGTGGACCATGTCTCCTTGGTCCCGAGGGTCCACGTGCGTCTTGTGGATCGCGGCCACCATACCTAAGTCACGTACAAAGAAAGTGTCAGCGTAGGTGAGTAAGATGTTTTCTCAAAGAGACAGTTTTTATAACATAGCTCAAGGATAATATACAAAAATAGATCGTATAGAATCCTATTCTATCGACCATGTCTATGGCATCGTTCTACGGGCAAGTATGGCTCTGATACCAACTGTAACGACCCGGGTTTCCGTTTTATGAAAACCCGACTCCCTGTACCATTGTGATACTCCCTGGATCAAGTAGATATCACGTACAGAACTCATCACAGCGAATATCACATCCATACCACGAATAGAGTACAAATATCTTATTTATTACATCATTCTCATGATAATACGTCTGATAAAAGCCCTCCGGGCTGAGCGTCAAACAAAAGAACATCCAACGCAGCGGAACTAGGCGTAAAAGCCTCCATCTCCTTGATCTCCTCCACAGGCATCTTGCGCGTCAGGACGATGCCTCAATCGTACCACCCGTCATGGTTGAACTCATGCTCATCCTCAGATCCTACGGACTCAAAGGCTATCCCCAAGGAATGGGATAGGTTCACGTCACCAACTGTATATGCAAGCTTTAAGTGGACTACCATCTAAAGGAATAAAAGTATAACAAGGATAGGCTATGGGTTTCCTATGCAGCAGCAAATATAAAATAAACATCTCCATATCCATCCATCCCATACCTCACCACATCGGGCTATTCCGGCACGCCGGACTCCCATCTCCATCTCCACACTCCTCTAAGTCGATGCGAGAGCTCCCTCCCCTCACACCTCACCAACTACGACCGGATCCTGAAAGGAAAGGGAGCAACTTTCCTTCTCCCCGTCCGTAGCTGCGAACCTTAGTCACTCTCAAAACTGGCTAGAGAAGGGGGAAGGTAGAATATCCCAAAATATGAGAGGTAACAGTGCAATGGGCAATGTCCATACCGAGGACGCGGCTATACGTATAGGTTTTAGACTCTCGAGAGCTTGTACAACTGGACCCACTCGGGCTGCGAGATGGTGGCCGCCATCTCGAGACGCAACCCACAGCTCAGACCCTAACCGCGACGATGCCCGCCTGCTCTTCCGGTCTCGATCCATCGGCTCGCAATCCAATGCTTCGGAAGCTGTGTCGAACTCTCCCTCGTAGGGCCAGACGGGGCCATAGTCCTTCGGGGAGACGGTCTCTCCCGTTCCCGTACACCATCCACCTGATCTTCTCGCAATCCGGGCATCGCGCTAGCTAGGAAGGCTGGAACCCGTTCATATGGGTAAGCGGTAAGTACGTGGGGCCCAAAGAGTGGTTACCCCACTCGGTTTCAGACCGGGGTGAGCGTCATCGTCCCAAGGGCGTATCCTCCAAAGAAGAACGCAAGTCGTAGTACCCATCATAGGTACCACCGCCAACTCCTATGCTCCTATCCATCCATGTACCCGCCACAAGTACAGTGTGGGACCCCCTCGAGAGCAGGGGTCTCCCGGCACCTCGGTTATAGACCGAGTTGTTATAATATGCTCACCCCCGCCAAGTTTCCCAAAATCACCATTCACCTGCCAGGTTTTATCCCCACACACGCCAAGAGTCCTAATCCACAATATCCCATACACATGCAAGCAGCATAGCATTCATATATCATAGTGTATTAGGTAGCAAGGAATTCACGGAATAAATTATGGCTATGCAAGGCTCAAGCATCATCCATTGTAATAAGTAAAGCGCTAGCTCATCTAATTGCAATGTCTAATAGGCATTCAAAGGATGGGCTGGGCGTGAACCTGTAGGCTGGATCTCTTCCTCCACGAAGTCTTCTGGGTAGAACTCCTCTCCGGTCAGCTCCTGGCCGTCGGTGGATCCTATTTACGTAATTAAAGTAAATACCGGGACCTAATAGCAAATAACTCCAATAAAACCAGCTCAAGAAAGATCCAAATGGACTTATACTTCACACCAACGGCTAGATCATAATTTTAGAAAAATATAGAAACTGGTTTCATATTTTTCTGAGTTAAAATGAATTAGTTATGAATTTTCTAAGTTTAAATCCTTTTCTGGATTTTAAAATAATTACGAATAAGAAAAGAAAAAGGGCCAGGGACCTGTTTGTAAATAGTCAGGGGCTTATTTGTAAATAGTCAGGGACCTATTTGTAATTTTGAAAAAGTCCAGGGGGTTTTTTATAAAAAGTCCAGGGTCGGCCGAAATGCTGACGTCAGCAGTGGGCCCTGCTGACGTCAGCGTTGACTGGTCAACGGTCAAAGCTGACAGGTGGGTCCCGTGGTGACGTCAGCAGTGGGCCCTGATGACGTCATCACGAGGGCTTAGGTGCTAAACTAAAAAGGCAGGGGGCTTAGAGAAAGATTAGCAGGTCAGGGACTAGATCGCAAGGGTTTTGAAACAACAGGGGCTAAAGTGAAAGATTCCAGGGGCTTCTTTGGAAAAAGGGCAGTCTCCGCTGTGGTGGACGTGGTCCATGGTCAGCCGTCTCACTGGTTCACGTGAACCGCATCCACCGGATCATCCTGCGGCGCGGGCGGATCTGGTGCGGCGGAACACGTGCGGCCTCGCGTGCGGCTCCACAGGAGCCCGACGCGTGGCGGCGACGGGAGCACGCCAGGGAGGTGCTCGACGTGCGGTCGGTAGCGGAGCGCACGCGCGTGGCGGCGGTGGCACGCCGGCGGTGACTCACCCTCGACCATTCCCGGCGACAAGGGTCGGGATCGGCGCCAAATGGCCTTGCACACGCGTTCTTGGAGGAACAAGTCTAGGGTTTGGCTCCTAGGGTTAACTACGGCGAGGGCAAAACGACGGGCTTGGCGCTTGGCGAGCGTTCGACAGAATGCCCCAAAGGGGTGCTCCGCGGACGGCCGGGGTTCTAGGCTCGGATGGGGTTCGACATCGCGGGGATCCTGCACAAGATGATCCCTGGCACGAAGGCCAGGGCACACACAGATGAAAAGGGCCGGGCTTGGGTGGTTCTGCCTATCTACGGTGGGCTCCTCGGCGTCGAGCGCCGGACAGCAGGAAGAAGGGGAAGAGCGGCGGCGGTGGCTCACCTGGGGGTCAAGGCTAGGGCTTGGAGTGGTTGTAGGCGCCGGCGTGACGTAGAGGAAGAAGAGCAGCGACAGGGATCGAGTCTTGGGGCGCTCCGCTTCTTGCTCCGGGTGGTCGACGCGGCGGCGGCGTTCCGGCGGCGGCGCGTCCTTGGCGGCTCCGCTCCGGCTTCTCCTCCCCGCGCTGGCCTTCCTCTTCTCCTCCTTCTCTTCCTCCCCTCCTTCTCCTCGTGCGGCGGCGGCTAGGGTAGGAAGGGCAGAGCCCGGAGTGGGTGGAAGGGGATGAGGAGCGGCGCTCCTCTGTCTTATAGTGGCGGCGAGATGGAGAGGAGGGCTAGGGTTGCGAGCGGGTGCGTGCGGGGGTGGTTCGCGAAGCGGGACACGCGGCGCAGTACGAGAGGCTGGAAGCTTGGGTAGTGCGCGGCGGCGTCCCTTGTCTCGACGTGCGGGCCAGGGGTGCGGGCGCGGCGAGAAGAGGGGCGCGCGCGCGAGATCGTCTCGGCGCTCCCCGATCTAGGGTTGAGGGCGTGAGGTGGAGCGGGGTGTGCTGTGGTGCGCGGGCGCGTGCGAGAAGTTCTCGCGGGGCAGCGTCGCGAGATGGCGCGACGGCGCCAGCGGGGCATGGTGGTGGTGGTGGCGAGAGAGAGGAAGGGGAAAGCTGACAGGTGGGCTCCACCTGTCGGCGGGTGAGAGAGAGGGCGCGCCGGGCGTCGAGCGACTGGGCCGCGGTGAGTTGGGCCGCGACGCGGGCTGAGGGAAAGGGGAAGAGGGGATTGGGCCGAGGGGTTTAAGGCGGTTTAGGCCGGAAGTAGAAGGGCTGGATCCAGACTTAGTTAGCGGGCTTTGTTAGTGAGGTTAGGGCCCAGGTAGGTTTTAGTTTTAAACTTTTCTTTTGATTTGGATTTGAATCATTTCAAATCCAAATCCCACTCAATTAAATCCAAATAAATTCCAAGTAAAATCCAAATGTTCACACTAACATTTAAACACCTTAACAATAATATTTTATATATTTTTTATGCCTAAGAATTTTAGGAGAGATTCAATGAAGACAACCTTATATTTTTCCTAGCTAGCATCATATCCACGAAAAATTTTAAAATCCACATTTTTATTAACTTAAACATTCCAGAAAAATCTGGGATGTTACAGTATGAGTTTGTGAGGTTGCTGAGTTGGCACTTTGGTTGTGCATTTCATGGGTGTTTGAAATTTGAACCTGTACCTTGGATTTGCATTTTGGTTGCACATTCCAGGGGAGCTTTGCATTTGTGCTTTGATCGCGCTTGTGTTTTAAGTTTGAGCTTGCCCATGTTTCTACCCAAAACCAGCTTGCAGACATTTTCACTAAGCCACTTGATCAAGTTACCTTCACCCGCTTGTGAGGAGAACTTGGTGTGTGTGCGTTTTTCTGAGCTGAGTTTTGGAAGCTTCTCTTCTAGCATATATATACTATTGTACCATCTTTGTATCTTGATGTACATTTTTTGTTTTTGTGTCTTGATGTATAGTTTTCATATTTGCATCTTGTGATATATCATGCTGCATTTGTATCATTTTTTAGGATGAGCTTCTCCTATATGCAGTGATTGCTACAACTTGCTACATTTTAGAGTTTAGGCAGGCTGGCTAGGGATTGATTGTATGGATAGCTATGCTCTTGATGGTTTTGATATATATTCTATTGAGATAGTCTCTTTTTAAATTAAAATGATAAACTGAACATAAACTCTTTCACCCATGAGTAAATGCATTTGCATGTCTTGTTTGAGACGAAATGGCTGTATCTTGCTTAAGATCATGCTAGGATGTGATATTATTTTCAATTGGGTCAAAGACCTTTGTCATTGTGAATGTTTAGCCCATACTTTATCTTGTGGAGGAGCATAAGCTTCTTTTTGTCGCAAAGACATTTCATGTACCATGCTTAATTTGAAAAAAATTGAAAAATGAGATGTCTATGCATGAAAGAACAAAGATGAGAAAAAGATATACTTGCAGAAAATTATGCTCTTGTCTCTATGCTTTCACCGTTGCACACACTTGCACACATGGGTGCTAAGCGGTTGCATGTTGTTTGCAGGAGAAGTCTCCCTTGAGAAGTGAACACATGGCTCCGTGCTTTGACATGACATGAGATAGAACTTGGGCGTTTATGACGATCTTTTGTTGAGAACGCTAGTCCTTTCATAATCTTGATGAGATGAAGCTCGTTTTTGCTTAAACAATCCATGGTTAGGACTTTGCTCATGTGGTGACATTTTTGGTAAAACTACACAAATTGATCATGGCTTTGTCAATTGGATATACTAGTCGTCAACCCGTGCATTCGCACGGGCTAGATATGAATTAATTTGTCTAGGCCTCATAATTGAAAAACTAAGGTTTAGGTAAAATTATAATTGAAATGGTAACAAATTTGGAATAGAACTACTAATAATTTACTCTGGTAACTACAAATATAGTCAGATCAATATCAACTACTTCCTTTCTATTACATTTGACAAAGAGCTATTGCGGTCTTTGAGATGTAACATTAGTTATTACTTTATTATAGTACCAAATCTAGTAGTATAGCAAACATAGTTTGATAGAAAAGATACTTGCATATTACAAAACATGTTTCGAATTACCCAAATCTTTGCAGAGTTAGGTTAAAACATGCACATTTTTAAGTTAATAATTTGGTATTCCATGGCCAATGCTATCACCAACACTTGCATGCAATTTTGTCCCCTATAAATTTCAGTAATTCAAAACATACTTATTAAAAACAGATGTACCAATTTTTTAGTTAAAACTTATTTGACTCCTTATTATCGCTATGGACTTTAGCTACGTTGACTAAATTTAATATTTTCTTATTAGTTTAATAATATATTATCCATAGTACTATTTTTTGAGTCTATTGTTATTCATTTTACATATAGTAGAACATAAGGAGTTTACCTAGAGCTGCTATTATGTTAAAAATTAAATATTCATGTTAGAATATTATAATAATATGATATCCAAATATATGTGGTGTTTCCAATATACTTCATTCAGGACACCAAAAGATTTGTGGATCTAGGACATACTTTGAGACCATGGATGCCTCTTGCCTCACCATACTGTTTTTCTCGCTGCATGGTTGTAAAGGTATAGCACATAAAAAATGACTTAAATTTGGTTTTGTCCACATGGTTCACGAATTCTAGAGTTGAGGGTTACATTTTAAATGATATGGGGGGTGTGATTTAAAATTCTTAACCAATATAAAGTTTTAATCTTCATCTATGAATATAGTATACATATATATACGAATGTGTATTTGTTGCTAATGAATGTCTATTTGTGTGACAGGAACATAACTATGCAATTTGGAACATGAATCTCAAAGTTGACCTACATGATACATATTTTTCACTTACAGGTTGATCAATAACTATATTTTATTTCTTAAATATTAATTAAACCTGTTATAGAATAAGATCAGGCTTCATTATCCTGATCCAGCGTTTGTGGTGGGTGTCTTTGAAGCACTCATCACAACATGATTGTTTGGATGCTTGATTTGCGACATCTGCTAGGTTCTAGAACAAATCTTCATGTCATATCACTCGTCAATTATGCAAATTAACCATTCTTTTTTTGTGCAAATAGTATAGCTCTTGCATTCATGTCTTAAGTACTCCTGGCTCGTGGCTTCATATTAGTAGAATTAGTTTTCTTAATTAATAAAGGTGTTCTCCATAATCAGCTAAGCCAATCTATGTACAACTCAGAGGGGCAGGTGAAAATCATGACCTTTGAGTGGATCCTCGCAGCAGCCGAGCTTTGAGGCATCATCATCAGTCATCAAAATGGTGTCATTCACAAATAGGAATAATGCTAAACAGCCTACATAAATAAAAGATCAGTTAAGTGTTGTGACGATCTCCTTGTAGCAGAGAAAATGACCCCACGACATTTACCATGTATCGCCTGATCACACCTGGTGTGCTCCTTCATTTGACCCTAGCCGTATTTTAAGCATGAGGGTAGATTAAACTGTCATTGCACGGAAGAATAAAGCTTAAAAGATCAAAGCAGTGGGTTCACATGAACATAATCAATTAAATCTATTCAAAACTTTGATTGCAGCACGCACCATCTGTACAGGCACTGCTGTTGGACGCCCTTGCTCAGCGTTCAGGCGTGACTGAAAGTGACAGATGATTCTAAGCCATCTTCTTGTGATGACATCATGGAGGTTCGAGGTTAGGGCTCAAGAATAGTTGAGAGACAGCGACACCATTGCGTCACAGGTGCTTCGCGATGACACCATGGAGGTCCGAGCTTACCGACCAAGAAGAGTTGAGAGACGGCAACATACCATGGCACCATAGATGTTTCGTGTCCTGTGTAGATTCATCTTGACTGAACAGGATTAAGGTTAAAGTATTCATTTGGCTCCTTTACCGTGGTGTAATCCTAACAAAGGATAATTTGGCTAAACGAAACTGGCACGGAAGTATGCGATGTTGTTATTGTAATAGCAATGAAACTATTAAACATCTGTTCTTTGAGTGTCATTTAGCTAGGTTAATATGGAGAATCATACATGCCACTTTTGGCCTTTATAAACCAAATAGTGTAATACATATGTTTGGCTCATGGCTACAAGGGGTAGAGAGGAGACAAAAGAATTTAATATTAATGGGTGTAAGTGCAGTTTGTTGGACGATTTGGCTTTGTAGAAATGATATTGTTTTTGACAAAGTGCGCAAACAAACTGGTTTGCAGATTCTTTTCAGGGCCACACACTGGATCAGGTTTTGGGCTCTAATGCAGAAGGAGGAGGACCGGGACACTGTCTTGGTGGCTTGTCGAGCTTTGGAGTCTACAGCCATGGAGATTTTTGCAAGGAACGGGTGGCAGTTTAGTAATAGGCTTTGCTTCTAATCTGCTATCTAAGTTTGCTTAAAAGTGTGTTTCTTTGTAACAATGGCCGGATTTTGAAAGAGAGGCCGGGATATTATTTATTCCTTTATCTAAAAATCTTGACTGAACAGGATGGGAGACCCTATAGCAGCAGATTCATGCATTGCCTCGTCCAGGTCCAGCAAGTATGTAGAAGAAGAGAATAATAATTTATTTTTAGAATTACACAGTACAACGCAGACGCTCACCCCTATGAATACACGTATGCAAACCCTACCCCTGTGAGCACCTTCAGAGGACTGAGCACCCGGCAGATCTGGAGATTCCCGAAGTCACCATTGGCGCCTCGTTGTCGACGGGAACGCCGCTTACCACTTAATGCATAACGCCGGTAATTCCTGGAAAATTCCAGGAAAAGGTGCGAGCACCAGGATTTGAACCCTAGTGGGTAGCGTCCCACTGGACCGTCCTACCATTGGACTACAAGCTAATTCGCAAAGAGAATAATAATGGAATCCGATTCAATGCATTGTATGTGCGTGGAAAATTGAGGACTCAGCATATGGAAAGAGAAGAATAATTGGATATACACACATCTCCTGCCTAGAAACAGAGGTGTTTCATGTGTTTTTCGTAAATCTGTTTTCTAAAAGAACTTCGAGAGGGTGGACTTGATGCAGCGAGGGGAGTTTATCTTGAGGTTTCTTTACATTTTTTTTTCGAATTGGACTCCTTCTATATCTTGTGAGATGTCACGGGATTTTTTTATTTCTTTTGAGATGCACGGTCTCTTTTTAATGATCTCAACGGTTGTGAGTTGGTCCCTCCATAGATCAATGGCTAGATGTTTTCCTTTTTCTCCGATTAACGTGAGATTTTCTAGAGTCTGTGATTAGTATAGGTATAGATGTCTTTACCATCTTGATGGCAATGCCCGTGTCACATGTTGAACTATCTTGTTTGCCTCTTCTCTAACTTGTAGCATTTTGTTTTGCTCATTGTATGTTTGAGAAGCTTGTAGTTGCATTTTGTACATTTTTGCCTTGATTTGTGCATTGTCAACAAGGGGGAGAGTTTGAGCATTTGAATAACTTGCTGGGTATATTTGGAAGGTTTTCGAGTTGAAACGGCATCGTTGCGAGTTTGTTTGCACATTTTGCACTTTTGGGCTTTGGTCATCTGCCAGGGGCGGTTTAACCGCCCCCTGTGCTGTGTGCACATGAGTTGTGAAAGTTTGAGCAATTTCGAATGTTTTTCGCATGCACAAGTTCACTTGTTCAGGGGGAGTTGCATCTTTGCAGGGGGAGTGCCTTGAGTGTTCTGAAAAGTAAATTGGAGATTTGTGATTTGTGCTTTGTGCTTTTGCTCTTTTGCCGATGGTGTTGAGCCCTTTCGCTTCTTCTTGAAAGATCGGCGTTTCTGGAGCTTTCTCTTGCGAAGTGACTTTGTTCTCGGCTTGTTCTTGCTTTTAGTCATTTGCTTGAGTCTTGTTTTCTATTTCTTTTATATTTTCTTTGATATCTATGGTTACTATGTGTGTGTTGTCAATGCACTCATCAAGGGGGAGATTGAGGACCTGGTGTGCCCGAGAACCGGTGGATGGTCGCTTCCTGGTGTGATGAGTGATTGACAACGTGGTGTGGATTGACGGTTTCCCTTGGCTCAAGTATTGCAGGTGTAGAATGCGGCTTGGTTGCATTGGTGCAGGTGAAGAACAGGCGCGAAAGGTCTTAGCCATGGCGGCCTCCGAGGAGCGGAGAGACAAGTAGGCTTGGTTCGAGGGACCCGGTGGCCAGATGGATCAAGTGCGGTTCACATGCTGGCAAGAACGAGCAAGGGGACGTGGTTCTGGTGCGAGGTAGTGGCTCACAACCGAAGCTCATACGCGGACATGAAACCGGTGCAAGGTGGCAGCTAACGACGGAAGCTTGTACGCGGGGTTTGGTGATTTGGCCACAAAATCATCGGTGGACGGTTTCCCTTGGTTTGGGCCTCAAAACCAAGGCCGAGCACTCGACGAGGCGAAGTTTGGGCAGCTGGGATGAGGTGACCAGCCAGGGGCAGTTTAACTACCTCCCCTGGGCCGGCCCAAAATCGGCGTCGAGGAGCTTCGATCCAGAGGACACGCGGCGTGACTGCAAGGCTTGCATCGGAGGGAAGCTAGCTTGCAGTGGAAGGTGTCCCAGCCGGAAAAATCTTCGCGGAAAATGTCAAATTTGCCCCTGAGGGGTATGTATCACTTAGGGGTAGTTTAGTCTTTAGAGCAGCACCACTTTGACTATATAATAGACCCCCTAGGGGTTGGTGGCTGTCATCTAGGTAGTCTAGTTTTATTTCCCTGGCACTTGAACTATTTTCCTCTAGTTTTTCTTTCTAGTTTTCCATAGGCTAGCCAAGTGCTTCACCGGAGAAATCTTTGATAGGGTTGGATGAAGGGAGCATAGCTAGCCTCTTTGTAAAGAAGTTGACCTCGTGATGTATGGAAGATTTGGCTTTCTTGTATCCCTCTTTGTGTGATTTCGTTGTTCATCCCGTGGCTCCTTTTGGCCCCTTTGGGAGATTTTCGATTCCTTGTGTTTGAGGTCGTTTCCTTGCGTGTTTGTTTGGGGATTTACACATGAGGTCATGGACACTCTTTCCTGGTGATTTGCCCCCTCAAAACGCAAAGAATCACTTCGGATTTGGGGATTTTTGGATGAACTCGGGGTGGAAGTGTTCTTCACGTGATCTGAGATTACGGGAGTTCTAGTGGGTTTGAGGTCGAGATCTTTGGGGAATATACTCCACTGGAGGTGTACATCATCTCCCCAAAGTTTTGTCTCAAGAGCTGAAGCCGTTTGGGAGATCGACTCACGAGTTGACTTTTCCCGAGAGCTCCCAGACCAGGCCGGTTTTGACCGCCCCCAGGAGGTTAAACCGCCCCCCTAGGCGGTTAAACCGTCCCTAGGGAGGTTAAACTGCCCCTGGCTGGGTAGAGAAGGTTTTGCCTCGTTTTGGTTCGGTTTGTGTTCGTTTCGATCGATTTGAGTTCCGCTGCGTCTTTCTTGTTCCTAGGGTCAGTAGCTTGACAGTGGCTACATGATCTTGGCAAGATCGCCTTCGGAGGCGTCAGAGTTGTTTTCGGAGAATAGCCTGATTGGTTGGAAAGAATTTTTATCAGCTCCCATTCACTCCCCCCCTCTCTGGTCGCCGTTTCGTTCTTCACGCAGCATGGTCTGTGTACACTATCACCTTAGCACCAACCAAGTAAGATCTGAACTTATCCATGGCAAACACCACTGCTAGCAGTTCCTTCTCTGTTGTTGCGTAATTCAACTGAGCTCTTTTGGCGGTTGTTAAGTACCAAAATAACCGCCAACATTCTCTACTAAAGTGAAGGATTTGTAATGCTAACACGCATATTTCCCTTCGAATAACGTTGTTCCACATGTCGTAGAGAATATTTAGTTTTAGGTGATTTGCTGCAGAAAATAAAGTAAATGGAAGGAGAATCCACCTTAAGGATCCAAGTGACAACTTCTCGACGAATCAAACGCTGCCACGTGTGCATCACATGATTGAGGGGCCCACCAGGGACCAAACCGACTCAACTTAGTGAGTGCACATGCAGACAACACTTGGGACCCACCTGTCAGCCACACTGAAGAAGCACAATCCGTGGGAGGCCAGACAGGGGTCGGCCGACCCCTTGGATCGGCCGAACCGCCTCTGGCTCTTCTCCTGAGATGCTACCACGTGTCAACTCCTGGTGCTCTTCCAAGGTCGGTTCTGAGGTGTTCCAAGGAATATTCACTCGAGATGTTGTTGGTTGGAACCTATAAATAAGAGGGAGGGGCCTCTAAATGAGACATACAACTCTTGGGAAATCACTCTCTTATTTAGGCTCTAGGCTTAGTGGAGTTAGGCTAGAGTAGCTCTATTCAGGTTCCAAGTCTCTTGGGGCAAGGGTATGGCTCTTGTATCTCTTAGTTCTAGGAAGACTTTATTCTACTTTGATTATACACTTCCTTCTTATATGGTTTGTCTCTGTCATGGTATGGTTGAGCTGTGCTCAAGTTCTTGCTCTCTTATAATGCTTGGCTTATATGCTTGTGAAGTCCTATACCCTTGCATTGATAGTATAGAATTGAGTGCCCTCATGCATGTTAGACTTTGCTCTAGTTCAATTAGAATATGGTTTCATGCTTTATATGCTTTGTATGAGCTATGCCTTGGTTTGGGTTCTCCGGCTATCCCTATAGCCTCATTGATCAATAGCTCAATAGCTCGAGGTGGTCAATGTGTTGTGAACAATGCAAGCATGGTGCCTGGGTTGGAAACATTGAGAGATTATGGCTGTTCCGTTGCTTGAGGCTATGCAGGTGCCCACATACGCAAGATATCTTAAGGATATCCTCAGGAACAAAAGGACGATGCCCACTACGGAAGTGGTCAAGCTCACAGAAGAGTATAGCGCAGCTATACTCAACAAGCTTCCTGAGAAGAAGAAGGACCCAGGTTGCCCCACCATCACCTGCACAATCGGAGCACACTGCTTCGAGCATGCTCTCTGCGACCTCGGGGCTAGCGTTAGCGTCATGCCCAAGGTAGTTTTCGATCGTCTTAACTATACAGACTTGTCCCCAACTCCAATGCAATTGCAGTTAGCCAATTCATCCGTAAGACTCCCGGCAGAGATCCTGAGGACATTCCGGTGCGAATCTGGGATTGCTTCATCCCCGTCGACTTCATGGTGCTCAATATGGATGTCGACATGGAGTCGCCTCTCATCTTGGGATAGCCATTCCTTAACACCGCAGATGTACATATTGATGTGGGGGCCGGAGAAATCCGACCCCATATCAATGCGAAGGAGGAGAAGTTTGAATTTCATCCAAGGAAGGAGCGCTGCTCCATGATCCAAGACTCGCAGAAAGAAGGCACCTCCGTCAACCAAGTTGAAACGAGGCCTTGAGGTATGGATAGTCTCATCTCATTTATGAAGAACTTTATGGATGTTGAACAGAAACAGATGAGTATGAGACGTGGCTGGCAATACACCATACTGAAAGGACCAACACTAGGCCTAGAGGGGGGGGGGGGGTGAATAGGGCCTGTTAAAAATTCCTGAAAATTCTTCACGAAAATGTCAGATGGTCGGATGATCCGACGCAGTCTCGGATCTTCCGGGCTCCCGGAAGATCCGACACTGTGTAGGATCTTCCGACACAGAGAGGAGACTAACTTCGAGATTCAAAATCTAACAAGCTATTCAAGATTCTATTTGAATACAAAGTTGCTAAATGAAGTAACTAAGCACCTAAGTATGATCTCTAAGGTCGAACAACACCTAGCACATAGATCGGGCACAAATAAGGTGATGAACAACAAGAACAATAGCAAGAACAATGAGACACAAGATTTGTTCCCGAGGTTCACTCCACAAAGGAGCTACGTCCTCGTTGAGGGGTTCACAAAGAACCGGGTTGTCACTAACCCCTTGCCTCCCTCAACCAACCACAAAGGAAAGTTGAGTCACTTACTATTGCTCTCACAAAGAGAGGGGAAAATACAAACTCTCCGGTGCTCAAACCACAAAGGAATGGGAGCTACCGGCGACGCCTAACCGTCTAGGAGCAAAGCTCCAAGAGTAACAAACGAGGATGACGAATCAAGCTTGCTTCAAGTGCTTCTTGAGATGAACGAATCAAAGCTTATGCGTGCTCAAAGCTCACACACTCAATCTTTTCCTCTCACTCAAACCCTAGATGAATCAAGGCTAGAATCAAGCTTTTGGGTGGAGTAGAGGAGTGCAATGAATGCTTTTGGAGTGTATGTGGGCGTGGGAGCAGCAGCATTCAATGTGGGGGGTGAGGGGGTATAAATACCCAACCCCCAAAAACTAGCCGTTATGTGTTCTGCGAAGGGGTACCGGATCTTCCGGCCTAGGGCCGGATCTTCCAAGATTTGAATTTTACAAGGCTGAAACACTGAAATATGGCTAAGTCATGAAAGTTCCGATACAAGGTCCGGATGATCCGGTGAGAAAAATAATAGAGACAGAGCCGCCCGGAACTTGTTGGCCGGATCTTCCGGTGGAAGTTCCGACGCCTGAGAGAGAAACACAGAAATGGCTAAGTGTTGGAAGTTCCGGTGTATGGGCCGGATCTTCCGGTGAAAAATAAATTCAGACAGAGCCGCCCGGAACTTGTGGGCCGGATCTTCCGGCCTAAGTTCCGACGCACAGAGAACTTGTGAATGGGAGGTTTTTTGTGCGTTTGTGTCTCTCGTGTGAATATGTCATCTCAAGTATAAGCACTTTAACGATCTAAATTCGTCAAGCACGTCCCCCTTGATAGTACGGTGATCCTATACTCAAATTCGAAATATAAAATAAATTTAAATCGTCCGATAAACTTCGTCACCATATGAGTAAGGATTGGGGACCTTCCTTTCACCTTTCTTTTCTTTTCTTTTGATTTTATTCCTGCACAACTCATGCAAAGCATTATATCCAAATTTACATTGTCATTAATTACCAAAATTAGATTAAGTGCCTAGATGCACTTTCACATACAACCATGGAAGTCCGGAAAACCACCATCTACACCCCAGTCATGTGATACTGAGGAACAGTGGAGGTATGGAGAGCGATCATCCCCATCTACTTCTCCAACAATAGACAAATCAACAACACGCTGAACACGGGAGAAGAGTCTGGCTCGTCAGACTTAAAACGGTGAGCTCTTTGCTGAAAGGTAAAATCAGCAGTTATCCCTTTCTCCATGCTTTCAATAAATTGATCTTGGTAAATCAAGAGGTTGCAAAGATAGTGTTTAGTTGAGCCTCGCTTTGGAAATTGGTACGACCCTCTTGCATGATCTCACGTGAATGCAAGAATGTTCGTACCATGGTGGGAGCAGCTATGAGACTCATTATGTGTAGCCAAATTCACATTCGACTAACCTCATCACTCTTGAGTCTCACAACGCCAAGCAACTTGTGTTCACTACTCCCTACATCACTCATCTAGCTCTCAAGGAGTTGGGCGGAGTCGAAGGATTGCCCTCATAAGCATTTCTTCTAACCAAAGCTTGACTAACAAAACCCTTTCTTTGAATCTTCTCTTGAGAAAAAGAAACAAGGAACTTTGTACCTCTTACTTGCTTGATAAGTCATGAAAGAATCACTGGACGGGTCATGATTTAACATGACCGGACAAGATGATATCCCAATGACTTGACCTTGCAGAGAAGGCTAACCAGACGACGCTACTACAAGCAGATGATAGTTTACAAATGACCATGGAGTCTCCCTCCACAGTCCGATGTAGCTTGATTCTAGCTTGGGGGAGATCCCCAAGTGGTAACTTGTATCTTGAGCATTACCAAAATCCCATGAAGAACTCAAAAATACCAAAAATATTTACTGCTTTCCTATGCACGGTTAGAATGTTTATCATTCATGGCTAAGATGATGAATAGTTACTCTGTTTCTTCTTCCCATATGCCGTTTTACAACTTAGTAGCCTACCTAAGTCTTGAGTTTGTTGGCCTGTTGATAAAACCTCAGCTTGAAACTTGTGGGTAGCAATAGCAAGATCCATGCCTAGGTTGTAACACCCTGCTTTTTAAGGCATTTAGAAATACAGGCTTTACAAAATTTTTCTTTAATTAACCCTAATCTCCTCCCCTAACAATATTCAAAATATCTTTTCTAAAATAAACCATGCATCAAATTAAACATATGTGTTGCATTTGAATGTTTTAGAAATCTCTTCTAATCCTTGAATCCCAAGAGATAGATCCTTCCTTCCAAATTCCTCTCCAAATCTTGGGTTTAATATTTAAATCCAATTTAAATATTAAGTCCTATTTCAAGTTCGACCAGAATCCCCCAAAATAATATTCATTAATATTCATTTCAAGCCTCGCATCAACACTCTACTCAAATTTGAATTCCATTTAAATTTGAGCTCCAAACCATATTCAAATAAATAGAAAAGCCTTTCAACGGGTAGATGGGCCGCAACTCCCTTTCTGGCCCGCTTACTCCGTCAGCCCGTTGAAAGTGCATCTAGTCCCTTAAGTGGGTTTTGGTGAATTGAGTGACAAAACGATCAAAGGACTAACATGTCTTGTAAAGATTATGAGCAGGATTTAATTTGAATATTCATGATTCGTGTGTATTCATTGGTTGAATACATAAACGTTTGGCTCACAAAGGAAGAATTGATGGCTCTCATAGTAATATAATTTGGTATACAACAAGTAAGTGTGAAACATGAAAAGAGACTTGGTCTCTTAACCAAGTGAAGACTTGTTGACTCAAATGAGACATCATGATCAAGGTTGGATAAAATCGAGAAATGCAAGTTAAGAAATATATGCTAGAGAAATGGTGGTATGGGACATCAAGACTCTATACACTTGGTGTATGACTTGCATTAGAAAACATGGATACATTGGATAATGTTCTATGGTCAAAGCAAATAGATGAATTTCATGAATGATACAAGTGTATATGTGGCTATATGTGAAGCAGGGAAGAAAGGTTGGATTTCGGGATAGTGTTTCTAAGGACCAAGCAATGTGTGATCAAGTTGCGGCTTGAGTCATGGATTCGTTGCTAAGGGTGACGAAACTTTCTACGGATCAACTGGATGTTTCATGATCATATGTGGACTTCATATAATCTAGTATCAATATCTATAGAAGAAAGGTGACTTGAAGTAGAAGTGGATTTCATTCTATATCAAAATTTCAAGTCACTTGCTCAAGTTGGTTTTTGCTCAAGCATAAGCAATGTGGAAAGACCTCAAAGGAAGAAATGAGTATGTGTGGCACAATTAAAGGCATTCAAGCTCAAGCAAGTAATTGGATTTTATATTTATTCTTGAGTATAGGTATGCCGTACTATCAAGAGGGATGTCACATTGAATATTTGACTTAACACCACATTAGTGCTCAAAACATAACCTAAGAGAGATAGCCTTGAGAGTTGAGAAGAATTTTGAGCAAGTGGGTGCTCACTGACCCAGGGCAGTTTAACCGCCCCTAGGGGCCGGTTTAACCGCCCCTGACCTCTGACAGCTCCAACGGCTAGTAGTTTTGAACAGGCGGTTTAACCGGCCTCAAGGGGCGGTTTAACCGGCTATGACCAATCTCCAACAGCTAGTTTTTGTTGGATGGGGTACTTATACCCCTTGGCCCTCTCCTTTGAGGGCTGCTGGTTCTGTGTGATTCCTAAGCCTTCTTGACACATTCTAACAGCAGAGGAGCTTCCCCCAATCACTCTTTGTGAGTTTGCTTGATTCGGTTGAAATCTTTGAGTTGGGGTTGAGTGAAGCTTTTGGGTGTGAGCTTGAGAGCTTTGACAGCTCAGAGATCTTGTGAGAGCATTAGAGAGCAAAACCATAGCTTGAGCACTCATGGTTAGTGTCAAAATTTCCTTGTGCATTTGTTACTCTTGGAGCTTGGCTCCTAGACGGCTAGGCGTCACCGGTGAGCTCCCATTCGTGTGGTGAGCGACCGGAAGTTTGTAAGGGCTGATCTTGCCTCCTTCGTGGAAAAGGACCATCTTTAGTGAAGGGCTAAGGTGTGGCGTGTATACACCTTGGCGAGGTTACCTTGCGGGGTTCCTCAAATGGAGACTAGGAACTGCTGAACTTGCTTGGTGCTTGCAGCGGGTCCGAACTTCGGTAAACAAACCCTTGTGTCTCCCCTTCACTTTACTTGCTTATTTCTAGCTTTATATCTGCTTCCGCGTCGATCTAATTGGGTATACTCTATTTGTGTGCAGGAGCTTAAATATATTGATCAGATATACCTGTACAAGAAGTACTACAAGTGTATTTGGTGCTAGAAAAGCAATAGGGGGTTCTAGCAATTATTTGGACAGTTCACTACCAGGGGGCGGTTTAACCGCCTAGCAGGGGCGGTTTAACCGCCTGGAGCTGACAGCAGGCTGTGTATTGGTTTAGAAGTTAAAGTTGGTCATCTCGCCTATTCACCCCCCCTCTAGGCGACATCTAGATCCTTACAAGTGGTATCAGAGCCTAGGCTTCACATTCAAGTTTAACCGCCGTGAAGAAAAGATGTCGATTGAGGTAAATTTTGAGCCACTCGAGCTTGATGGCTCAAACTATGTTTCTTGGTCAGCAAATGTTCATTCTGCTCTTAGAAAAATAGATCCTGTAGTTGAACATATTTTAGTTGCTAGCATCCTACCTCCTATGTTTGATATTGATAACATTGATCATTCAAAGATCACTCAAAAGGAGATAGCATGTTCGCAACTCAATGCTTGTGTTACTAATTTCTTGCAAAGTGCTGTTTGTGAAGATATTTGGGATAGCATCTCTAGAAAGAAAGAAATCCGAGTAGATGCCTATCTTATTTGGTCCATCATCAAGGATATCTTTGATGATGTTGAGAGTGATGATGAGGAGGAGCAAGAAGAGTTGAATTCTTTAGAAGTGTGCTCATCAGCATCAAAAACTCAAACTAAGCTTCAGATGAAGTCAACCATGAAGAAAGAGGAGCAAAACAAGCTGGATGTGCTCACTATGCAGGAAGCGGTTAAACCGGCCTGCAACCCCGGTTTAACCGCCCCTGACAGAGATGCCACATCGCATCATGCTCAAGATACAAGCATGGACCCAAGCAAAGCTTCCACTGTAAAACTCTCATCTTGCAGTGATGAGGACATTGTATGCTTGATGGCCAAGAAAGAAAAGAAGAAGAAGAAGAAGAAGGCCAAGAAAGCCAAGGCTCAACCTTGTGAGAGATCTAACTCCTTGACGGAGGAGTTAGAGATTCTCAAGTCATCCTATGCTTCCTTGGTCTGTAAGTACAACTTGATGGCCAATGACTATGCTCTTACTAAAAATGCTTTACCTTGCATATCAAAGTTAGAAAAGGCCAATGAGATGCTCAAAGCTCAACTTGACAAAATCACTAGTGAGCATATGAAGTTGCAAGGAACTCATAAAGAACTTAAATATTCTCATGAGATGCTTGTAGATTCACATGTCTCACTAGAAATAGCTCATGAGGTTATAATCAACTCGGTAAAATTTAATCAACCTCTCACACCCACATGCTCGTGCTTACTTGTCAATAATGATTTGTCTTGTGCTAATTCTTGTTGTGGTCAAACAAGCCAATCTAGCATTGAGCATGCATTTGTAGAATCTTGTGATGACCTCAATGCCAAAGAGAATGATCAACTCAAGCAAGAGGTCAAAAGGCTAAACAGTGACTTGATCAACTTAAGAAACTCGAGCCAAGTGCAACCTTCTCAAGATAACCGTGAATACATGGTGAAGAAGCTTGAGAAGGGTTCAAATGTCACTAGTTCAGTTTCCAAGCAAGATCAAGCCAAAAATTTCAAGACTCAAGAAAAGATGGAAAAATCAACTATATCCCATCAAATGGTTCTCTCAAGCAAAAGAGCCAAGCAAGGCTAGCTAGCAGACAAAAGTACAATGAAACTCATACAGTCTGCTACAAGTGCAAAGAGAAGGGTCACTTGATCAAAGATTGCAAAGTTTCATCAATTGAAGTCATGACTGGGGACACCCGGTTTAACCGGGTCACCAGGGCGGTTAAACCGGCCCTACCCCAGATCGCTCAAGTTCCTCAGAACGGAAGCAAACTAGTCACATCAACGACGGGCAAGAAAAGTTAGATCAGAAACGAGGTGAAAAAGAAAAGGAGCCACCAAGCAATACCAATAACCGAAGATGCTATGTGTGTCAGCAAAAAGGGCATATGAGTAAGGATTGCCCAAATGGTGAGCTTCTCAAGTCAAACCTAGTTCAATATGAATTCACTAAGATTGGGGATCACAAAGTTGATACTTGCATAGTTAAGGTGATTTGCTCACCTCAAACAAGTGTAAGAGCAATTTGGGTTCCTAAGCACCTTGTGTCTAACATCAACGGACCCAACAAAATTTGGGTACCAAAAATAGTTTGCTAAGCTTGCAGGACCATGGAGATGCATTGAACATTTGGCTATTCAAGAATGTATGTTATAAAATTGAAAAGTCGCCAAATGGAAAGTTAAGACCTATATCCTTCTCAATGATATCTCGGTAACATCTACGCACTGGCATGCATTTGTTGTCATTAATATTATACAAACATTTGTCTCTCTCTAAAGTTTCATACTTGAGTAGAAGTAGATGATGATCATAGCCATCTCAACACTTGAAAATATCTTTATCCCACATGTTGCTATTGACAGCTCCCTGGTAGAGCACTCCTTAAAATATGTGACAGGGATCAAGGCCTGAAAGAATCAAGAAGGGTGTTGAGATGAATGGTGCAAGAACATAGAACTTTCCACCTTAACTGCACAGGGCGGTTAAACCGGGTCCCCAGGGCGGTTTAACCGGCCTAACTCAGAAAGGTTTAGGTCACTGGATAAAGTCGGATGATCCGGTTCGAGGGTTGTCTTGGACATGTTTTCTTGCATATATAACAGTAAGTACAGTTGACACACGTTCATTGTTGCAAATATTTATGTGTCTTGACCAAGTGTTAGAGTGAGCCTCTTCTAGTTCCTAATAGAATTGAAAGTGCATCAATGAGAAATTCAAACATCCTGAGCACAAATTGAGGGGGAGCTCATTCTAAAACTTGTGTCCTTAAGGGACTAACATTTTTCCTCTAAGTGAACTTGTAGTCTCATTCTCGAGAGTATGTCTCTCATTGGAGTATGCCTCATACGTTAATCCAAAGTGGTAAAGTGTGATATTTCAAGTTTGGATTATGCTACTAACTCTCACAAGGCTACTCACCATAATATAGTTTAAATTTCTTTGCATAATCTCTTGTGATCAACCTTATACATGTGAGGTAAATGCTACAGATATTTCTACATGTAAACTAGGAAAGGAAATTTAGCCTATGTTATGAGGTTTCACTTCTAGTAACCTATATGCCATCCAACTCAAAGGGTTGCTAAAAGTGAAGTTAGTGCTTGTGCTATTTAATGCTTTCTCTCTTGATGCTTGTGTTCTTAGAGTCTCTAATAAGAGAGCAAGCCTTGAGCTATAAATTGATGTATTGCACAAATTGGATGACTTAAATGGCCAAGGTATGTGTCCATGAACTCATGTTCCTTTTTTTAATCATTTAGGTCACTCATACTTGCTAGTGGGCCTTTGTACTTGTGTAGTCCAATCTAAATCTCACTTTGTGTATCTATTGGATATTTAGTTGATGTCTTCCTATTATTGTTGACTTTGGTCAAATGTTCGCTCTTGTGTAAGATATGAACTAAATATGCCGACTTGGACTTTATTTTGGACTACCACATAGTTGCTGTGACATAGGATAGAATTTTGAAAAATATTCACTAGCATGATAGGAAATGTGCCTTTTTTTCGAAAACGTTGGTATTTTGGTCTTTGACCAAGATTGATCTACTGTGACCATTGTTCAAATTGTTTGATTGATGGCTGGTTACTAGTAGAAAGA
The DNA here is from genome assembly GCA_015476505.1 of Urochloa ruziziensis. Classification (NCBI taxonomy): domain Eukaryota; kingdom Viridiplantae; phylum Streptophyta; class Magnoliopsida; order Poales; family Poaceae; genus Urochloa; species Urochloa ruziziensis. Next base: position 29,638 of record WEIB01000741.1, read on the forward strand.
TCCTCTCAAGTCCATAAAAGATCCAAATCTACCTATTCACCTTTTCTTGGAAGAAGCAAGAAAAGATAGAAGTTTTTGGAAAAACTTTTTCTTCTGAGATAATTGAAGCAACTATGGATTATTCAGTTTATTATCTCACATCTATCTATCAAAATTCAATCCATCTGAGCATATTGTCAACTGGCTAGCTCAGGGCGGTTTAACCGCCTCCCCCAGGCGGTTTAAACGGGTCTGGCTGGCAGTTACCTTTTTACCCTCCCACGAGCATACAGTATCTAAACCTTATCCACAAGTTACCCCTTCGTCCAAAACACACCTCTCAGCGTCCAGAACCATCTCTCTCCCGTGCTCCTTGCCTCCAATGGCGATTTGAGGATTCCACCAAGGAAAGCTAGGTTTCTCTGCAGATCTGGACCGTCCTTTGTCGGTTTAACCGGGCCCCAAGGTTTATTTGAAGATTCCTCTCGGTTTCCCCTCTCCAAAGGTACTCAAATGATGTTCTTCATCGATCTACCTTTTGAGCCCATAGATTTGAGTTTCCTCTGGTCAATGTCTTAGAAATAACCATTAGAAGAACATCCTAGTATTCCTTTCAAGTTTCTTTGGTCGCATTGCTTGGATTCAACATCTAGGGTTTGATGCCAGGGGGCGGTTTAACCGACCCCAAGGGGCGGTTTAACCGCCCCAGGCAGACAAGTCCTAGATAGTGACACCTAGCAATGCAACCAGGTCTTTTTCTCTTAGGATGTTTTTATGATTCATCTGCTGTTTAATTCCATACAAAGTGGTCGGAACTTAGGCCGGAAGATCCGACCCACAAGTTCCGGCCGGCTCTGTCTCTTGTTCAATTTCCATCGGAAGATCCGACCCTTGCATCGAAACTTTCACGACTTAGCCAATTATCTGATGTTCCTGTACAATATCTATGAATCATCCAATGTATCTATGATTAAGAATTAAATTTTTGGAATCTTTGGCTTAGCTCTCCCAGAGGCGGTTTAACCGCCCCTTGTGGCCGGTTTAACCGCCCCAGACAGAGCTGACCCAAAAATTCTAAAACTTTCCTTTCTCAATCTATTCATAAGTTTCTTCTGCTCCTGAGAACTTATACATGTGTTGTTCATCTTCTGTGACTCAGGACAGAGACAGTATGACTGGACGGCTGAGAAAGAAGAGCAAAGTGGATGATCAAGCCGGGTCAAGTTCAGGGACGGGAAGTGGCAGAAATTTAAGGCCAAGGGCGGCCAAGAGAGCAGCCGAGTAGCAGATTGATGATATTGTAGAGGAAGAAGAGGAAACTGAGGAGGAAAATGGGTCAGGAAGTGATGACAGTATGGAGGATGAGGACTATAGAGATGATCCTCATGGAAAGGCACCAGCTGAGGAAAGTGACAGTGATGGTGGTGATGAGGGCAGTGATGATGGTGAGAGGGGGGCAGCAAGCCCCGTGGCACACAGTGGCAGCCACTTGAGCTCACAGCATAGACAGAGAGCACCCAGAGCTGAGAGCATCATACTGAGACCTAGAGCACCAATCTACCCAGCCAGAGTGGTAGCTGTTGATTATTGTGCTAGTGGAATGGCAGACATAGCCAAGAAAAATAGAAAGAAGAATCCTAGTGATACAGTCAGCACCACTGCCACAGATTATAGATTCCATACAAAATTTTAGCAGGATTTCTATAACACCATGATTGAGAGGATGCCTGACATCACACTAGAAGCAAATGGATTGACTGGGATCATATGGCTAGAGCCAATCATGTGGTGTTCAACCAAGTCATTGAAGCATGTGAAAGGCAAGGAGTGAAAAACTTAATGGGTTTCAGATGCAACTGGAATAGAGAGCTTATAGCTCAGTTCTATGCCACTGTATACTTTGGTTATGAGGATGGAGAGAGAGCTATCTTTTGGATGACTGAGGGCACCCCTTTCTACCTCACCTTTGATGACTTTTGCAGATATCTTGAGGTAGAAAACAATCCACAGCATCACATTGTTCACACTCCCACTTATATGGAAGCCAAGGACCTAGGCTTCATGTATCCATCTCGCACAGATCCATCGGAGTTTGGACACATTGGGGAGCTTTACACATACTACAGGGTCCTGAACAGGTTGTTCAGAGTCACCATTTCCCCACGTGGTGGAAACCCCTCGGATATTACTCGGCACATGATGGACTTGATGTGGCACATGCGTCGGGTGCTCAGCGCTTTAACATCGGAGACTACATTTGGGAAGAAATCATGCACGTCTCAGAGCATCCATCTAGGGGCTGTGGATACGCACCTTACATCATGCATATCATTAAAGGTGCTACAGATATTGGTCGAGTCAAGGTTGATGTCAGGCATGAACCGCTAAAGACAAACCGACCCTCTAGAGTCAAGTTGATCTCACCAACCAGATCCCCAGGACCTTCCCCAGCAGAGACTGAGCCAGCGACAGAAATTCAGGGGGAGGAGCAGCTGTTTGGAGATAAAGCTGCTCCTCAGGCAGGGGGCAGTTTAACTGGGTCCCAATCCCGGTTTAACCGGCCCAGGGGTGATGAGGCAGGACCCTCACATTCTAGACCTCGAAAATGCTCATCCACATTTAGAAAGTTGTTCAATCTTTTTGGGGGTGTTTGTCAGAATCAGAGGGACATTATGGTTGCTGAAAGGGAAACTAGAATAAAAGAGAAGAAGGCAAGAGATTCTATCAAGATGATGCATACAGCTCAAAACCTTCAACCACCTAGATCACCCCTTTCACCCACAGTTGCTGAGCCAGAGATACCCTCAGTTGATGATATGATAAGAGGATTTCAGAGTACAAACTTCTATGGCACGTTTTACCCCGGTGAGGGAGGATCCTCTTCTAGTCAGGCCACTCCTACTCCAGATGATATAGCAGCAGCGCAGGCACATCTAGCAGCAGCAGCTAGGGGGGCAGCAGCTAGAGCCACACCGGCAGCTTCTCCATTTATTCCACCACACTCCTACGGGCCAGACTTTCGTGGTTTTGGGACTTCATTTGCCGGAATGACTGAATTCAGTGGCCTAGCACCCCAGTCAGATTCTCAGTCAGATTATGCTTCTAGACTTGGCTATGGAAGTTACCTGGGTGGTTCTTTGCCAGGGACAGGTCTTGGTGACTCTAGTGCATCATTTTCCGAAGCTGCAGGCACTCTTCCCTCCACATCTTCAGCTCATGAGGATTGGGCACATCGTCTATCAGCTGATATATTTAATCCCAATCCTTCCTCCGGTATGTCTCCAAGCTCAATTAGTATCACAACATCCTTTCCTGAAATCACCCTGCCTAGTTCCTTATACTTAAATCCACCCCTGCATTGGTTAAATGAAGGATATGATCAAGGGTGGAACCCATCTACGGGTGGTGATGGAGACGGAGAAAATCAGTGATCTGACCAAGAGAAGTTCTTCTTCAGGCCCATTTTTTGATGATGGATGACAAAGGGGGAGAAGAACATGGATTAAAGCTTGCCTCTCGGCTTTATCTCTTAGTTGTCTGGGTGGGGCGGTTTAACCGGCCCAGGGTGGCGGTTAAACCGGCCTTAAGAACTTGGATCTGTAATAATGTCAAAATTATATTTGTGGACTTGAGAAGAACTTGTAATGTGTGCTACTATGTGTGGAACCTATTTATGTTCTTAAGTGACCTTGTGTTAGAGTGATGCTTGATCATTTGATGATTGTTATCTTCTTGTGCAACTGCCAGTGCAGGGCGGTTAAACCGGCCCCAAGGGGCAGTTAAATCGCCTGTCACCTAGCAGCAGCACAGTTTCTTTCTCTTTCACTTTGTGCAATTTTTGTCATATGCATCACAGTTTTATTCATGATTTTTCTTCACACACTTGTTGCACCCCACAAATTCTAAGATTTAGGGGGAGCTCCATGGTTTACTCGAAATATGTGCAAAAATTGGCATGTGAGGCAAGTTCATGAAAAATTCTCTACCTTTGCACATATTAAGGGGGAGCTCAGTCTAAATCTCTGAATTTAAAAGCTTATTATTATATCCTTTTGTAAGCTTTAAGCGGGTTGTCATCAATCACCAAAAAGGGGGAGATTGAAAGTGCATCTAGTCCCTTAAGTGGTTTGTGGTGAATTGAGTGACAAAACGATCAAAGGACTAACATGTCTTGTAAAGATATGAGCAGGATTTAATTTGAATATTCATGATTCGTGTGTATTCATTGGTTGAATACATAAACATTTGGCTCACAAAGGAAGAATTGATAGCTCTCATAGTAATATAATTTGGTATACAACAAGTAAGTGTGAAGACTTGTTGACTCAAATGAGACATCATGATCAAGGTTGGATAAAATTGAGAAATGCAAGTTAAGAAATATATGCTAGAGAAATGGTGGTATGGGGACATCAAGACTCTATACACTTGGTGTATGACTTGCATTAGAAAACATGGATACATTGGATAATGTTCTATGGTCAAGCAAATAGATGAATTTCATGAATGATACAAGTGTATATGTGGCTATAGTGAAGCATGGAAGAAAGGTGGGATTTCGGGATAGTGTTTCTAAGGACCCAAGCAATGTGTGATCAAGTTGCGGCTTGAGTCATGGATTCGTTGCTAAGGGTGACGAAACTTTCTACGGATCAACTGGATGTTTCATGATCATATGTGGACTTCATATAATCTAGTATCAATATCATAGAAGAAAGGTGACTTGAACTAGAAGTGGATTCAGTCTATGTCAAAATTTCAAGTCACTAGCTCAGTTGGTTTTGCTCAAGCATAAGCAATGTGGAACGAATCAAAGGAGAAATAGAATGTAGTGCGGCACAATTAAAGGCATTCAAGCTCAAGCACGTAATTGGATTTTATATTATTCTTGAGTATAGGTATGTCGTACTATCAAGAGGGATGTCACATTGAATATTGACTAACACCACATTAGTGCTCAAAACATAACCTAAGAGATAGCCTTGAGAGTTGAGAAGAATTTTGAGCAAGTGGGTGCTCACTGACCCAGGGCGGTTTAACCGCCCCTAGGGCCGGTTTAACGCCCTGACCTCTGACAGCTCCAACGGCTAGTAGTTTTGAACAGGCAGTTTAACCGGCCTCAAGGGGCGGTTAACCGGCCATGACCAATCTCCAACGGTAGTTTTTTGGTTGGATGGGGTATTTATACCCCTTGGCCCTCTCCTTGAGGGCTGCTGGTTCTGTGGATTCCTAAGTGTTGGTATTTCTTATGACCTACAGATAAATCCGCAAGCGTACGGATACGATGTAGCTTTCACCGGGAGTATTCCAGAGTATCGATTTCCACGGGGAACGTGAAGTGTACTAATCCTTAATAGTTCGTCCGAAGGGATAATGTGGGTTTGGACGACGACGAAGAGAAGAGGTAAATGGGACGAGGGTAGAGAGGGTATTGTGTAGCAAAAAGGTTATTCCTCTGATCAAGCAACATGACTTACTCACGATAGTTAACTTCGGGCGCCTGAGACACCACACTCACAGAAAGGGATGAGAAGGGGAGTGGTACCGCCTACCCCTAAGTCCTACAGACCAGAACTAACGTGGTGGATTACGTCGGCCGGACAGGGCTGTCACCACCTGCCGGCTACCACAGCTATTCGTTGAACTGGGTGCAAACCAAGGTAACGACTAGTCTAGACACCGCGCCTACACTAATAATTACTACTTCACTCGACGTCAGAGCAAAGCACCCACTACTAAGTAGTGAACGTGGAACCAGGAAACAAGTAAGTAAAAAGTAAATGCTTAATTAATCAGAGGGAACCAGAGTTACCAGACAAGACCCGGATGTAGTCACTCGAAGATGAACTGCATCCGCCGAGGTACAAAGTAGAGGAAGAGCGGACACCTCCGGCTCTTCCCCCGAACTCTCACCTCGCCTCTCTCCTATTTTCTAAGGCTAGGAGCAGCAGCGCTTCGCCTTGGCGCTCTCTTGTATTCGACTGTCTTAATTGTGAGAGGGCCTCAATTTATAGGGGAAGGAAAACTTGGGGGAGTGGAGGACCTCCCCACTATCCGGGGGCCAAACCGACCTCCAGGGTCGGTTGGCGTCCCCAACTCAGGGCCAGCTACTGGAGGGGGTGGAGGTGAAAACCAGCCAAAAACCGTGGAGAACGAGGCAAAACGGGCGCTGTACGTCATTTGGGGAAAAATCCGGCCGAACGGCCTCCCCCGGGACACCTGTCCCGGCCCGGGCGGGAACCGCGCCAGCCCGCGCTTTGCCGCGTCGCGAGGGTGGCGGCCAGCGGCCGTCGGCACGTGCCCCCCTGGCGGGCCAGCATTCCGAGCGCGTGCCCGCGGCGTGCTGCCGGCCGCGCTGGGCCCCGCCTGGGCCCGTGTCCCCGTGCAGGCGGCAGCGCTT
>WEIB01000742.1:0-27272 GCA_015476505.1 Urochloa ruziziensis
GTTAATCATGGGATGCCTTCTGATATTTTTAAATCACGCCATGCCTTCTGATATTTTTTTACCAAAAATATACTCTCTCCGTTTCAAAAAAATAATGTTTTGGATTTTTTTCAGACAGATTAAGTATGAATGGAAAAGACGCATGTACCCTCAGTTAGTTGAGTTACATGTATAAGTTAGAGAAACATTTGTTTCTATTTAATTAGGCATGCATGGGTTTAATGCGCCATATTATTCTTACATGAGGTTTAAATCTCAAATCATCATCTTTTGGGGACAAAATTTAAATGTCAGAACATCATTCTTTTTGGGACGGAGGGAGTATAGTTTTACCAAAGGATCTATGTCTATGATCTTGTTAGTCGTTGATTTTATTTAGCATACTTTGGGCATCCGATACAAAACATCTTTTTAAATTTTAACAGTCAGCATCTACCAAAACATCTTTTTAAATTTTAACAGTCAGCATCTACCAAAACATCTTTTTAAACTTTAACAGTCAGCATCTACCTTATTTTATCTATCTAAGCCATACAATCAATTTGTGTCAGCCTTCTTGTTTGCAAATAACGTTTTTGCACATTTGTTGCTAGCTTCACTATTGCCAAAAATTAAATGAATTCAGAAAAATACGAGCGCCAATAAGGCTGAGTCCAGAACTCGAACCGTGATGAGCAAGTTTCATCACAAGAAACATTAGCAGTTGTATGCTCAATTTGTGGAGCAAAGCTTTTCTAGGCCAGGGGTAGTTGTTCCGAGCGTGTTCCCTCTCTCTATTATACCTTATCATGGGCCGTCTGACCCGATAAACCCGACCAAAAAAACTCGATCTCTGGCAGGAGGAATTGTAAGAACATGCAGACGTGACAGGCCACAGGCGTTTCGACCACCGGTCGATTCAGAAAGAAAGAAAGAAAGAAGAGACACGTGCGCACCGGGCAGCCGCGATCCGAGTCGGAGTCTTCGGCGTCGACAGGTTTGGGCTTATTCCCACTTTTTTTCTATCTGAGAAGACGTAGCTAAATCAAAGGGTTAACTTATCAAGGTTTGCAATGGTTCTTCATTCCTTTTGTTTTTTTTTTCCTTATTGTTTTGCTGTGATTCTAGCTTCAAAAATATCTATGGCTAGTGTCAGTGGGAGTTTCATGGACACAATTACCTAGAGTGACACATCATCTAAAGGATTTTTGAAACTATGATGAAACACCATCTCTCAATGCAAAGTTTCATCTCTTGTTGTTCCCTAGGCTACATGCAAGACACAGGCTGTCTAGATAACTGTGTAGAGAGACCCATTTGATATCTCTTTTCATTAATACACTGCCACATCATCAAAAATAATGACATGACAGCCTATTTAATGCCCATGGTCCCACTGAGACTGGCCTAAGCAGGCTTGATTGCCTTTATAAGGGCTTGGGAGTTGGGACTGGAGCCAACCGCGACAAGAAAGGAATCAACCCTACTCTGCCCAGCTTGATTGAGACAAGATTAGTGCCACTATGCGGCTATCCCAGGACTCCTAAACCAATTGTCCTTCCAGGTTCCAGCAATCCAGCTTCATTTTCTCCAAGGACGACCCTGCATGTGCGGTGAGAAAGGACACCAAATGCTACACTCTTCGGCAAGGCAAAATAGGCGATCTAGTCCCTCAACTTTCAGATTGGCCAATTTAGTCCCTCAACTTTTATTTTGATGTCAAACTCGTCCTTGTTATGTTGTAGTGCTCTATATTAGCATAAAACTAATATGAAATGTCATTTTTGCCCTTGGCTTCTTTCTCTCAACTTCCGCTAGCATGAACTATGTTGATTGTGGAGAAATATTTTCTGGTGCATCAACCATCTGCTCAACTGGTAGTCCTCTCCTTCGTTATATACACATGCACACGCCTCTAACATGGGGTAACAGAAGGAAATTTTTTTGCCGTGGATCTATATCCTTGGCCTAGCTTACCGAAATCAACCATGCATGCAATCCATCACCCATGACACACGTGAATAAAACTCGAAATGAATTGGGGCGTTCTTTTTTTTACTAGCAGGCTTTAATATATTCTAGCTACAAAGACAGACAAACAGTTTGCAAAATGAGTATCCATAAGTCATATAGTTTGCTTACACGGTGTGAAGTTAGAAATCAAGGTAAAGAGAAGTTAGGGGTAAAAAGGACTTTTTGCATTAGTTTCATGCTTATATGGAGCATCATGTTAGTATAAGCATGAATTTGACCCAAAAACTAAAGTTCAGGGACAAATTGGCCAATTTGATAGTTGAGGGACGAACTTGACCCTTGGAACAAAGTTCGGGGGACTGAAATGCCTATTTTGCCCTTCGGCAACAGGTTCTCTGCGAGGGCACTCCATTGACATCCCCTACATGTACGCCTTGGACCAGGACTCAGCCAGTACAAGACATAAGAGGCACGTAGAAAACCAAGCTCTAGGATTTTAGCTGAAATGTGCACTGATTAGAGTGTACCAAAACTGACGGGATTCATGAGCAGCTGGAATCATAAAAGCCTCAAAGCTCAGATCATCAAAGCGGCGAATCTTGAACAAAGAGTTCTGATCCCCATTACCCAATGGATGAGGGGCAGTTGCAGCATTCCCTTTCCTTTTTAATGCTGGGAAAGGGATAAAGCACCAAGGTATCTTCAACCTTTGTCCGTCCATGTTCATTTGTTAAGCCCGTGTTTAGTTCGTGAAAACTTTTCGGTGAAAAGATTTCGGGTTTCGATTTTATCAATTTAGGATTAGTAAATGTGGACGAAAAAGGTGGAAAATTATATGGATAGGTTGGAAATCTCGAGACCAATCTAACGATGGTAATTAGAGGGTAATTAATCCATAATTAGCGGATGGTTACTGTAGCATTACTATTGCAAATCATGGATTAAGTAGGCTCATTAGATTCGTCTCGCGATTTACAGCCTATCCATATAACTTTTCACCTTTTTCGTCTACATTTAATGTTCCATACATTTAAGATTCTCTTTTAATGTGACGGGTGAAAAGATTTCGTTTTGGAGCCTAAAGGAGCAGGTCAAAGTACGAGCACCCCCGCTCTACCGTTACCGTACATTCCGGTGAGATCCAGCGTCTCTGCTTCTGCACGAAGATTGCCGAGTGGTTTAGTTTCATTTGTCGAGACTCCTCTGGAAGGTGCACTGACGACGATGTCCAGTGTTCAGAGTTTTAGAAGCAACGTACCTGCTGATCGAGTTCGAGGCTTCTGAACTTGGACAGGAACTGAACCGTATACGAACAAAAGCTTCGCCATCCCATTTTGGTCTCTAGCTGCTTCAGATGCAAGCGTGCCGCAACTGCTTGGCCTCGTAACAGCCAGGGACGTGTCTCCCTCTTGATTTGATTTCCAGCGCTAACCTGCCCTCTGCATCCTGAAACATTTCAAGTCTCTCAGACAGCTACGTGCCTGCGTCTAGATTTTATGGGCACGAAATGATGAGGGATGGGTCAACGTCATTACAATTTTGCTAATTAAATCAAATAGGTGAAGGATCCACAAATATCCTACTACTGACCTGCTCCTTTAACAATGAACATGGACGGACAAAGGTTGAAGATACCTTGGTGCTTTATCCCTTTACCAGCATTAAAAAGGAAAGGGAATGCTGCAACTGCCCCTCATCCATTGGGTAACTAGTAATGGGCGCGCGCCCATGCGCGCGATTGAATTCAAAGTTACACAATCCTTGTACTAAATTATGATATGGCTATTATGATACTACATTAATAGTCTTAATACATTGAAGACATGGTACAACCACAAAGTAAAGATAGGAAAACAGTTGTTCACTGGCAATACATTGTTAATAACTTCCTAGATGCCGAATTTAGTCATATCTGATATAGGGGCAAACACAATTACACAAAGTGACATGCAATTAGTCTTTTGAGCTTACTGCAATAGTTACTCACAAACTAAATACCAATCTGTAGATGTTCACCTCTTAGCAACCCTAGATAAAAAAAAATGGAGTCAATAAGGAACCAAATCAGATCTGCAGGCACACCTGAGCATTCTTTAATTGGATAGTACCTGCTAATATGTAGCAGGAGATATTGCAAACGTTAGAAAAAGAGAGCTATAAGGAAGCTACTGCAAAACTAACCGAACTTAGTGAGATATGAAATGTGAAGGATTAAATAAACCTACTGAAAGGAAATTGAACTTGATAGCTCAAGCCACCAAGAATGATGAAATGACTGAAGATTGATTCATACGGCATACTTTATCTGTAAATTTCTAAAAAGTGGTCATTGTAATCTAAAGCTTAAAAAATATGATATGGCACAAGATGAAACGAACATGAGAATTCAAGTCCACTGGAAATAAAATGTTTAATTGCTCAAGGCTAGATTTCCTTCTACGGAACTCTATGATAGTGCACATTCACTTCTCTAAAATTTGAAGTAAGAAAGAACTTTATTTCACCTTTAACCATGCCATTGCTCAAATATATAAATGTCATTAGGATGGATGACAAACTAATAGAAACATTGCAAAAATACAACAATCTAGCGCTTCGTAGCAAAATAGCGAAGTAGGTCTCTGAAGCATATATGCATATATCATCCATACTGGCTATATGATGTCTTACCTAAGAGATGGGCTCACAGAACTGGATGCTTTGTTGCTTCCTTTGATAAATAGTTGAGCTTGAAGGATAAACCAGAAGGAAATCTCCATAAATTAGCCCCATCATGCAACTATGGATTGTAAGAGCATGCAACTGAAATTGAAAGTAGGATCCATTGTCCATGCAATTGTCCGCCAAAAAATGGAACTAAGGTAATTTCATATTTTGACATACTAAATGAGTCAAACCTTAGATACATCTTATAGATCGCATACAAATCTGGCCATGGCTGTATTGGTGAACATAAAAGCTAGTCAAGGATATTTTTGCCTTCTCCCAACAATACATGTAGGAAGATAGAAGAATTATTCCGATTCCAGTCTGAAAGTGAAAATCGTAAGTTGCTGCAAGTAGTGGATTTCATCACTTAGTCAAATAAATAATCCCCACAAATTAAAGTGTAAGATTTGCCCAAAAAAAGGGGAAAGAAAAGAAAGATTAGACACATTTGATGGAGTGGTCTGCAGCTACATAAGCAACTAAAATACAGGTATGCAAAACAATAATAGGGTCCTGACCAAACCTGACATGGGAATTTCGTCGAGCACATCATATGCAACTCATTAAAATCAATCACATACAGCTGCAGATCGCAGAGATTTCATACTCAGTTAAACAGAGGCAGAAAGCAAAGTAAGCAGAGCTTGATCGAAGAAAGATTAACAATTGTGGTGGTCTGGGAGAAGCAGAGGTCTACACGGGAGGCGAAGGAGCAAATCATGAGGCTGACTTGATCCCACGAGGTGCCATAAAAAGAACGTTGTTTTGGCTAGGCATGTGGTTCTCAGCATGGACGTGAGGCCGGCGCCGGTGCAGCAGACACGGACGGGAAGGGGGAAGGGAGAGCATGCCTGACCGGCGAGGTGCCATCCAAGAAGGCCGTTCTTGACCTCCGGTGTGCCATGCCGTCCTCCATTGCAGAGGCTAGCGGCGCTGGAATTGAAGAGGAAGGTGACAGGAGGGGCGGCACATCAATAGCGACGAAAGGTGAGCTCGCTGTGCGAGGCTACCTCGTCTCGGACTGTGGCCGCCGCCTCGACTCGGAAGGAGGAGGTAGCGATTTTGTTTTTTTATCGGGAGGCTAAGCGGTGGGGCTGCTCGTAGATTAACGGTGGGGCTGCCGCCGTAGCGGCCTCGCCTCGGTCCGCCGGGACCCTAGACCGCCGCCAGGCCACGGCCTCGCCTCGGGACGGCGCTGGACAAGGGATCCACACGTGGGGGTGGATCGACGGTCGGCGCTCCCGGCTTCCACGCCTGACGGGGCCGTAGCTTCGAGGTGCCCGGCGGCGCGGAGTGGAGGCCACCACTTGCCCCGGCCCACCACGGCTGCGCCTGGCCACCGGCCGCCGCTCGGATTGGCGCAGCTCGCGACGCCGCAGCTGCCGCCTCGCCTCGGGTTGCATCGGCTCGCCCCAATGGTGTTGCGGCGGCGCGCGCGCCGGCGAGCCGCTGGGCGGAGACACACCCGCGTCGGCCGCCGTCTCGCCACCCGTGTCGCCCCACCGCCGTTCTGTGGCGAGGATGAGGATCAGACGGAAGAGGGGAGATATTTTCACAACGAGGACCTCAGGTTGAATTTCATGAAAGCGCAGGGGTCTAAATGCAAAATATCTGTGGCCACGGTTCATCTCTAGCCGTCGGATCGCCAATCGGACGGCTGAAAATTTTTTACAGACGTGGACCAATTAAGGTGCCGAGGATTCCAGCCGGTTTAATGATAAATTTTTTACAGACGTGGACCAATTAAGGTGCCGAGGATTCCAGCCGGTTTAATGATATAGAATGGGGATCAGAATTTTTTCTGTTCAAGTTTTGCCGCTTTGATAATCTGAGCTTTGAGGCTTTTATGATTCCAGCTGCTCATGAATCCCGTCAGTTATCAGTGCACATTTCAGCTAAAATCCTAGAGCTTGGTTTTCTGCGTGGCTCTTGTGTCTTGTACTAGCTGAGTCCTGGTCCAAGGCGTACAGGGCAGGGGATGCCAATGGAGTGCCCTCGCAGAGAACCTGTTGCCGAAGAGTGTAGCATCTGGTGTCCTTTCTCACCGCACATGCAGGGTCGTCTCGGGAGAAAATGGAGCTGGATTGCTGGGAACCTGGAAGGACATCATTAGCTGCAACATTAGCTGATTCAATAGTGTTCTGTGAGGGAAATAATGTAGAAGGTTAGGCTGATAAGCCAAGCGAACGAAGTGGACAGACTGAGATAGGGTAGGGTTGATTCCTTGCTTGTCACGGTTGGCTCCAGCCTCGAGCCCTTACAAAGGCAATCAAGCCTGCTTAGATATTTTTGAAGCTACAATGACAGCAAAACAATAAGGGAAAAAGGAAAACAAAAGAATGAAGAATCATTGCAAACCTTGATGAGTTAATCCCCTTTTGATTTGGCTACGTCTTCTCAGATAGGAAAAAAAATTGGAATAAAGAAGAGCTGCCGACAATATATTGTGTTGGAACAACTTAATGTCACATCATATAGTAGCGACGTGACTGTCACCATCTCAAACTCTTTTTTTCGAAATATAACACCATCTCAAACTCAAGGGGGAAGCTGAACGTTATTTCTTGAGAGATTTCAATATTTCAATATTTGACACTGAATCTACACGTCTCACACGATATAACCCTCAATTCGTTTTAAAATATAACCTTTACATGTGAATTCTTTCAATACAAGGAATTTCAGCCTATCTTCTTGATTTCGTGATTTTCTTTTTTTTCCCTTCTCCATACCCGACTTTGCCCCTTATCTTTGGTGAGGATCGATCGAATGGAAATCGAAGTGCGATTCAACATATCAGAGACGGCCAACGCTGGAGTCCTATACGCCCTTCCCTTTCGCTTCCCTCTGTCCGCCGCCTCTTTTCGTCCCTTTTTTTTTTCGAGCAAGCTCGGCAGGTGCTCTGCCGTTTTATTATAGTAGAAGAAGATCTTTGTACAATTTACAGGTGGCCCGTTGGCCAAGATATTAGAGTAACTAGCTAGGCTAACTAATGAAAGAGAGAAAAAAAGTACAGACGACAGACTACAGCAACTACAGACAGGGAAGTCACTATTTTGTTCAACCTGTCGCGAGTTTGTAAGCTGCGACTCCGTGGTCGATGTGCTCTACCAGCTGTTCCGCAGTCATGGATTTGTTGTCGAAGACCCGTCTACAACGCTCCTTCCAGATGTTCCAGGTGGCGTAGATTGCTAGTTGCAACAGATCATCGCTGGTGGCAGGATTATTGATTGCTTGCCACCACGTTCTGATGGTTCTGAAGTGTTGTTGCTGGTGTAGCTGTGGTGCGTTATTAACAAGCTGAGACGTTGCCAAATTGTACGTGCGAAGGAACAATTAGCCACCATATGGGTATGTGTCTCAGGCTGGGTTCGGCATAGCTGGCAAATGGGATTAGCCTGACCACCGCGCCGATTGAGTCGGTCAGCTGTGGACAAGCGAAGTTGCAATAGGAGCCACACGAAGAAACGACATTTGTTCTCAACTTTGGCCTTCAGATTGTTTTCCAGAGATAGTCCGGGGTGAGAGCCAAGGGCCGCGTTTAGATGGCTTCGAAAATTTTTTCGAAGGCATTAAATGCAAAGAATCTTATATGCATGAATTACTAAATGAAGTTTATTTGTAAAACCTTTTCACAGATGGGTGCAACTTTGCGCGACGAATCTGATGAGCATAATTAATCTATGATTTGATACAGTAACTCTACAGTAACCATCCTCTAATCGTGTGGTCAAAGACCTCATTAGATTCGTCTCGAGAATTTACCTAGGGTTGTGGAGATAGTTTTGTAAACTGTATTTAATTAATACTCCTAATTATTGGTCAAATGTGTATTTATTACCTCGAAAACTTTTCGCAACCTATCTAAACGCGGCCCTTGGCCTCCTTGCAGCCGCATCGGCCTCCATGTCGCAGGGGTCATCGTCATCCGTGCGAGGACCGAAGGGGCGAGCTGCGCTGTTTCTTTCGCGAAGAGCACAACGAGCTGCCAGTTCAACGAGCGTGCGCACAACAGCACAAGCAGATCAACGAGCTCCAAATTGAAGCTCGATCCCATCAAAGCTAGTCTCAACTGCTTCAAATCAACAGGCAAGCTTGTTGAATCGAGCTCCACGAGCTCTGAATTGATGCGCAGCCTGCAAGATAGTGGTCAACGAGCTCCTAATCAACATGAAGATCTCCACAAGCTTCAGCCCCGTCGGCGACCCGTCCTTCGCACCGCCGACCGGCACCGAGCTCCACCCCACCGGCCAACTCGAACTCTCGTGCCGACCCCCGACCCACCGGCCCGCCCCTGAGCTCTAGCCTCGCCGGCTGCTAGCTCTATGCTCCTGCCCCTGAGCTCCATTCGATCGATTGCAAAGGTTTAACTCAGGGGCAAAGTCGTCTGTTCAGTTGGTAGGGAGAAGAAAAACTAAAAAGAAAATCGCGAAATCAGAAAAATGGGTCGAAGTCCCCCGAAAGAATTTGTAGGTAAAAGGTTATATTTCAAAAGGCTTGCGAATTGAGAGTTAGATCGCGTGAGGCCTGCGAATTCAGTGTCAAATATTGAAATTTCTCTGATTTCTTTGTTAATTTTACGTTAGAAAGTAGCAATTTTACCGTGAAAACTGGTCCCTCCATTTTTGTTTATAAGGCGCAGTCAAACCGGACACGGTCTCCCAAATTACACTTTGATCATTTATATATTATTGACGATTATAATCTTATGATCATTAGAGAGTATATTTGATCACAAATCTAACCATGTCAAATTTAAATTATAAAAGTTAAAAAATATTGACTAAATTATTGGTTAAAGGTTGTAAAGTTTAAATCTTGATATGCTTGCGCGCCTTACAAATGAAAATGGAGGAGAGTAGGAGTCGATTCTCTATGAAAAAGTAGATAATCTTTCACTCTCTTTTTTGGACAATTATTATTGCCTCTGCTGAGTAGTTGCCCAATGACATAAATGCCCCAGCATGGCCCAGACTCCAGAGGATTAGAGTGCTAGAGGAAGCATTGTACATTGGTGCTTTACTGCTTTGGTTTGAAACTTTGTCGCAACCCCAAATGATGATCGCTGGCAGAAAAGAAGGTTGCTCGCACTCGACTTTTGGCATGCACTTGTGGTTGCATCGACCTAAAGGTGTAGACTGACTGTAGTGCTACCTGTGCAAGACCCATGGTAGGGAAGGCCCGAAGGCAATGTTTTTTTAGTCATATATGGGCGTGTTCAGTTCCAGAATACTTTTTACGTTAGGTTACATGCACATAGATAAAAAATGAACTGACACGATTTTCTAAGACTTTTTGAAAAAAAGTTTCCGGGAAAAAACATGCCATGTATTAAACATTATGCATGTATTAAACATTATGCGAAATTCTTGTTTTGTTGGGTTTAATGTTTACAAATCTCTCCCTCAAAACATGTTTTTTTTCTTTTTGGATTTGGCCGCAGTTGCTTTATCACTTTGAGGGGACAGACAACAAAGATTAGAAAATCGAGCACTTGTCGCGGCACATTCCAGAAAAAACAGTCTTTTTTCGGTAACAATACATGAGCATGTTTGCTAGCAAGCACAACTTTCAAAAGTGTGTATTTTATTAAAAATATAAATATAAAATTACGAATGAATTAACTTTTGTTTAGATAACTCAAAATAGTTTGCACTAAAACACGACTTCTTACCCACTCATCTCGTCAGGAATCATATGAAATTTACTGACATATTAAACGACGTTCGCAGAACAGCCAAACTCATAAACAAATTAGAGAACGTATTCTATGAGAACTCAATTCCCGTGAGAACTATGAGAACTCACATCTAGACCACATGATCTTGATCCAAGGGGAGAGGTGGCAGGGGGATTTGCAAAACTATGATTAGCATGCATTGGAGGGGGTGGTGATTTTGCAAATCCCCCTCCCATCTCTCCCTTGGATCAAGATCATGTGGCCCAAATGTGAGTTCTGTTCTTATGGGAATTGAGTTCTCATAGGATACGTTCCCAACAAATTAAGCTTCCTTTGTTACTTGGAAGTTATTAGTGTTTTCAACGTTTGCACATCAGAAGTGGAAGGAGGAGGCCTCAGGTTGGGTGGGCGCTGGGGTGGGATGCGGCCTCTCGCCTCTCGCGAGAAGGGCGACCACGGCGCTGGCGCACCTGCCGCCGGCGCCGCCAGCCACCACTCCTCCACCAAGCGCTGCGAACGCCCGCCGCCGTCAACGCGCCTCGGACTGCCGCTCGCGTCCGCCACCGCTGCCGGACAACGCACCAGACCGGGCATTCTCCTCCAAGAGATCCTCCTTCGGGATCTCTACACCTCCATCACCCCAGGTGCATCCCCACGCTCCGCTTGTGCTTTCGTCTGGATCACTCCTCCTTTCCGCGCCACCCGTTCAATTCCTCGTAAGTCTCCTCCATGCTCTCCTACCACCTCACCGTCCCTCCTAACATCGTACGTGCGCGTCTGGTTAGGTCTGCGATTTTTCGCGCTAAGGTTCCTAGTCAGAATGCCGCTAACTTCCTTGTCGTGCGTGGTCACCTCGAGTTCAACCATCTAAGTTTCTGCTTGCATAGCACCGAGGCCGAAGCTGCAGCCATGGCAGATGCTCTCGAGGAAGAAGAAGAGGTTTTCAATGCGCCCCACCCAACGGCCACCTGCTGTTCAGTTACTGAGCCTGCCGAGTGCGCGGCTCGAGAGTTCCTTCCCGAGGCAGCCAGCCTGGAAGGTTGTGTCAACGGGGCCAAGCAGAAGGAAGATATCTCTAAGGATTCGGCATTCACTGCGCCGGACGGGTCTGAGCTGCCCCCCACACCCCAACATGCCGCACGGCAGGCAACCAAGGGGGGGCCCCCACCGACCAAAGGGACTGCATCACCTCCTGTCTTCAATGCGGGAACCAAATCTTACCTGTGCGCCGCGCTCTCGCCCGCTCAGCCCTCACCCCCCCAGCGCCGCCCTCCCACTCCGATTCCACTCCATCACCAAAGGTGCTTCCGCTGCCTCGCACTAGACCACACAGTGCGAGATTGCCGCGATCCCATCTGCTGCCGCTACTGCCGCGCCACCGGCCACCGCAGCTACCGGTGCCCGATGGTGTTCCCACGCGACCAAACCCCCCGCCCTGCCTCCGCCGCCCCACCATCCCCCTCGCCGCCCGCGTGGCCGTCAACGCGGTGCCCTACTTCCCATGCACCACCCCGCCGCCGTCCAGCACCCCCACCCCACCACCAACCCCACTAAGCCCTCCCGCTTTCACCACCGCCTTCGACCCGCTGCACATGTTCGCATCCTCCAGCTCGGGACCGGCTATCGCCCGCCGGGAAGCCACTCCACCCAAGCATGAACCTGTGGAGGAAGGCCCCTTCTTCCTGGGAGACCTCTTCCGTGAAGTTGCGGACAAGGGGAAGAGCGTCCTTGGTGAGCCACCTTCCACTCGAGTGTTCCAGATCCCCAAGGCGCGCGACATCAGAATGGTCGGCCGTGCCTCGCCACCAACGCCCAGCAGTCCAGCGCCGACAGCTGGGGGGAGAAGATCCCCACGCTCACCTCCGTCTCCGCCCTCGCCGGTGGTCGTGCCTGATGCGGCGCCGGAGGGGAGCGCGGCGGCCGAAGGCGACGATGAGGGGCCGGTCACAGTGACGGACCTGGAAGAAGAAGAGGTCTCCGTTGAGAGCGACGACCTCGACGACGGGCCAGAGTACGTGGAGGTCTGGGTCCGAGAGGGGGACTGGGCAAGGGCGGCAAGATACGCCTTCGTCGAGCTCGAACCTGTGGGTGCAGCGGCAAACCCGGCACCCACCATCCGCGGGGCACTACTTCGTGCGGCGCACGCGCTAAGGTACCAAATCCTCCCGTCCGCCCATGGAGTAGCGCTCCTGCTTTTCAGTTCAGCTGCTGCACGAGAAGAAGCTATGTCCCTGCAACCCATTGAGCACCATGGCACCATGGTGCATTGAGGACACAGATGACCGCTTCGTTCGAGAGCCAGAGTGGCTCGCCATGGTGGTTTGCTGGAACTTCCCTGAAGAACACTGGGACAACGACAGGGTGCGCGAGCTGTACCACTGCATTGGCACTGTGCGGGAGATCGACCCGGACTGCATCCCAGGCACCGACCGTTCCTGTCTGCGTTTCGTGATTGAGCTCCAGCACCCCCCATATCCCGTTTCGCGTCGGCGTGCACCCGCCGAGCGGACACGGGATCATCCTGCGCCAGCAGGCACTCCACATCTGGCCGCCGCGCGCAGCAGTTCGACAACGATGGAAACTGGATCCCCTTTTTTGGGCCGGCGCCACCTGGGAATGGGCCACAAGGCGGTCCACCGCAGATCCAGCAGGCTCCGCAGATGTTCGGGCCGACTCCACCGCCAGCACCACCAGCACCAGCTCCTGCTCCTGTTGCTCCCGCTCCCCTACACCCCGGTGCGTTCCTTGGCGCCCCCATCCTTTGTTTTGGGTTCATCAACAGCTATCCACTACCGCGCATGCCAGAGCTGCCACTTGTGGTGCACACCATGCCGCCAGCCATAACCACAAACAGCTCCCAGCTTCAACCCTTGCTGCTCCTAGCCTGGCACGCTGCTGCCACAGATGCAACCGCAACACACACTCCACCCGCTCCGCCGCCGTCGCCTGCCTCCACCATCCGCTCAGCTGCATCCCCCGCACGCTCTACGCCACATCCCCCACCACCTCCACCCCGCACGCGTGCTGGGCGCAGGAAGATCAGTGCCACCGCAACTGAAGGGACACGCAACAGTGTGTGCCTCGCGGCCAAAGAAGCAGGAAAGTATGTGAAGGCTGTAGAGAAGGCATCGCAGCTGAAGGCTCTCCAGAACAGTCTCACGTTGTGCTCCAAGCCAGTCCAGAACCTTGTGATCAAGAAGAAGCTCCTCAAATGGACCAAAAAGCCAATTGCAAGCTCTGATCTGGCAAAACTAGCTGATGCCATTGGACTTGGAGAGGACACCGTGATTGCTTTGGACAACGTGATCGCTATGGGAGTAGCAACTGGCCGCATGCTGGACCAGGTGCTCGCGGTTACTGATGGTTGAACTCGAGTACATCCACGATCAAGGCGCTCTGCTACTCTACGCTAGTAGTAGTGCGCTCGCTACCTGGTGTCATCGTTGCTTGTTGTTGTTCCCTCCGCCTATCTCAGCAAGTCTGCTTAGTGTGTTGCCCCTTGTTTGTTGTCCGTGTTGTTGTGTTAGTTCTGTCGTACCTTGGCCGTCTTGCTGCTTCTCGTGCTGTCGTGTAATCCACCTTTCATGTACTCTGGTGCTGGCTACCACCCAATGAACGCAAGCTCTGTTTCTTATTCTCTGGTTTCGTGGAATGTTCGGGGTCTTGGGGACATAGATAAGTGCAAGCTGGTCAGGGACACGTTGTCCTCTGCTAACATTGACATTGCTTGCTTACAAGAGTCTAAACTCAAGTCCACTAACGCCATGAAAGCACGCTCCTTCCTTCCTCCTCGCCTAGCTGATTTCCACAGTGTTGATGCGGCCGCGACTCGCGGAGGGCTGATCACGGCATGGAACGCGAGCGCTCTGCAGTTGACCTCTTTCATCACTCGCCGCCGCTCGCTCACAACTTTCTTCTCGTCAACAGCTACTGACTCCACCTTTGCTGTCACCAACGTGTATGCTCCCGCCGACCATCGTGACTCCATCTCCTTCCTTGAGGATCTGGAGGAGGTGGCCGGGCACATAACTGGGAGCTGGATCCTTGCCGGCGATTTCAACTTAACTAGAGGGGCTGAGGATAATAGCAATGGGAACGTTAACTCCTTCCTCGCCGACGTGTTTAACGATTGCATTCACAAGCTGGGGCTCATCGATCTACCCCTCCTCGATCGGCTTTTCACTTGGTCAAATCAAAGATCCAACCCAACCTGGCACACTTAGACCGTGTCTTTTCAACGTAACCATGAGCCTAGCTTTCCCCAACTCTTCGCTCACCTCCCTCCCAAAACCCACCTCTGATCACACACCAATCCAGCTGCGCTTCTCCACGACCATTCCAAAGCCAAACTTGTTCCGTTTTGAAAACGCTTGGCTCAAACACAATGACTTCCTCCCAACCATCCTCCCGGCTTGGTGCGCTGGCGGTAACAGCAGTGCGACCGCTACGCTGGTAAGATCGCTGAAGGCAGTCCGGGCGCGTCGAAAGCTTGGGCGCGTCGCAAGCGCAACCCCCCTTCTCTCCACTTAAATTGCAAATTTGTCACTTACTTGATGTCCTTGAGGAAGGTCGCTCTCCTCTCTGCAGGAGAACGCTTCTTGCGCCAAGCATGCCAAGACCGACTCGCCTTGTCTGTGCCCGAGCGGGCGGCGTACTAGAAACAACGAGGGAAAAGACGTGCCATTCGTGAAGGGGATGCCAACACTCAGTTCTTCCACGCGCACGCCAGTGCCCGGCTCCGCCGCAAACAACATTCGGGAGCTGGACGTAGGTGGCGTGATGGTCTCCTCGCACGAGGCGAAGACGCAAGCGCTAACACACCACCTCAGCAGCCTGCTCGGGGTGCAGGCGCAATCGTGCGACGCGGTGGATGTTGCAGCGCTCTACAGCGGTGCGCCGGCGGTGGACCGCGGCGGCGCTGATCGCCCCGTTCACGCTGCAAGAAGCGCACGCCGCAGTACGCATGATGAACCGCAACAGCTCGCCCGGCCCGGACGGCTTTGGCCCGGGGTTCTACACCGCGGCCTGGGCCACTGTGGCGCCTGCAGTCCTGGCCATGGCGGCCGCTGTGCAAGCGGGAACGGCGGAGCTCGAGCGCCTCAACAGAGCCTATGTGGTCATGATCCCCAAGGCTCCCACTGCGATCAAGCCAGGAGACTACCGCCCAATATGTCTCCAAAACTGCTCGCTGAAGATCGTCGCCAAGATGCTCACCACGCGTCTACAGAAAGAGATCCCCAAGCTGATCGACGCTGACCAGACGGGCTTCCTCCGGGGGCGTTCCATCTCGGAGAACTTCATCTATGCGCTAGAGCTGATTCAGTGCTGCAACAATCGCAAGCTCCCCACCGTTGTGTTGAAACTAGACTTCGCCAAGGCATTCGACACAGTGAGCTGGTCTAGTCTGCAGGCTACCATGGAAGCTCGTGGATTCCCACTGGAATGGTGCAGATGGATCAATGACATCCTAGCCTCGTCGAAGCTTGCGGTTCTAGTGAATGGCAGCCCAGGCCCGTGGTTCCCCTGTCGGCGGGGGGTTCGGCAAGGTGATCCCCTCTCGCCGTACCTCTTCCTCCTAGTGGCAGACGTGTTGCAGCAGTTGATCAAGCAAGATGGGAGAATAAGACATCCGGCCGCACCCGGACTACCCTGCCCGGTGCTTCAGTACGCGGATGACACACTCATCTTGCTCCGGGCAGACCCGCAGGACATCGAAAGGCTAAAAGAGGTACTTGACACTTTCTCTGACTTCTCTGGTTTGAAGATCAACTACAATAAGAGCACAATGGTCACGATGCACACCGCTCCGGAGGTCACGGCTACACTGACAGACGTTCTTGGATGCCAAGTGGGTGACTTCCCGCAGACGTACCTGGGGCTACCGTTGTCAAATGAGAAATTGCGTCTCTCAGCGTTCACGCCGCTGATTGCCAAGTCCGACAAGTACCTAAGTGGATGGCAAGCCTCCCTACTCAATCCCATGGGAAGAACTGTGCTAGTCAACTCAGTTTTGGATAGCCAGCTTATCCATGCCATGTCCGCCATGTTGTTGCCGCAAGGGACACTCGACGCCCTCGACAAGAAACGCCGATCCTTCCTATGGTCCGGCGAGAGCAACGTAAGCGGTGCTCAATGTCTAGTCGCATCGGAAAAGGTGTGCTTACCCAAAGAGCAGGGTGGGCTGGGGGTCAAGAACCTCCCAACGCAAACAAGTGCCTGTTACTGAAGCTCCTACACCGGCTACACTGCCCTGGAGACTCGGCCTGGGCAAGGTGGGTTCGCAGCAAGATCGACATGATCAACCTCCATGGGGATGTCACCGGGGCGCATTGGCAAGACCTGGAGTCCCTCCTCCCGCTCTACAGGGCAGTAACGGTCAGCGAAGTGCGGTCAGGTGATTCAACTAACT
Organism: Urochloa ruziziensis; assembly: GCA_015476505.1. Classification (NCBI taxonomy): domain Eukaryota; kingdom Viridiplantae; phylum Streptophyta; class Magnoliopsida; order Poales; family Poaceae; genus Urochloa; species Urochloa ruziziensis. The sequence continues at coordinate 16,752 of WEIB01000742.1, forward strand.
TTTGGCTCGACCGTTGGCTGTCCACGGGCCGCTTGTCCGAGGTTTTCCCTCTGCTCTACACCATGCGCTCAGCTCGGAAATCTCTGTGGCAGACATCATCCGTGACGGGATCAGGTTGCACCTCGCGCCACGCATCTCCCATGCAGCTCGCTCTGAACTAACAAAGGTCCAAGACCTCCTGGGCCGTGTTGTGCTCCAGAGCGGTGAAGATCGCCGGAGATCATCGTTGGCAGACGAGGAAAATGTGCTGCGCGCTGGACCGGTCTACAAGCTACTGATGCGGGCTACCGGGCCACCATCACGAGCCTTCTCCGACTTCGTCTGGAAGAATAAGGCGCCGCCGCGTATTCAGTTTTTCGCATGGCTGCTCGTCCAAGAGAGGATACAGTGCCGGCTCAACCTTTTCAAGAAGAATGTGATCGAAGAGGCCACTTGTGAAATGTGTCCCCAAGAAGAAGACTCGGACCACATCATCTTCGGATGTCCGTTTGCTGCACAGGTATGGGAATCAATGGGGATAAACACGGCTGGCTGTAGTGTCCGCACTTTGTGGACTGTTCCCCGCCCGACAATTCTATCGAAGAAGCACTTCACCTCCTTTCTACTACTGATCTGCTGGTAACTCTGGAAGCACCGCAACAACCTCGTCTTTGAACGCGTAACACCGACCCTCTCCCACTTCTGGACATCATGCAAAGAAGATGCAAGACTTTGGAGCCACCGGTGGAAGGTAGCCGACCGACAAATTGCTGAGTCCTGGTGTACGCTATTTCCCCCCTTGTAATACACCGGTTGCATTTTAGCTACCCCTCTCCTTTTTACCAAAATGCTGAAACTGCAGATGTAATAGCTCTTGGCTTGCTCAAAGCCCATGAATGAAATCAGGTGGGGACACTCTCCCCCGTTGACTCTCAAAAAAAAAAAAAACGTTTGCACATCAATCGAAATAATTTTTAGGAAGGAGAAAATTCAGCTAAATACGCGGTCCATAAAAAGAACGCAAGAAAATGGTATATAAATTGTTAAATTAAACCATAATGGCAAAAGAGGGGAAAAAAAAGAAAGGCCAAGCAGCAGAGGAAAGGAAAAGCACGGACGGGGAAGGAAGAAAACGAGCGCAGAAAATCCGCTCCCGTATAAAACCGCTCTCCACCGCTCAACCTCCTCTCCTCCTCCTCCTCCCACCTCCGTACACCACCCAACCGACCATGCCCGTGGACTGCCGAGTTCTTGCAGTTGCTTCCAATCCCTTCCTCCGCAGATTGCTCCAGTAGCCATAGAGATAGTTGATTTTTAGGTTAGTTTTGTTGCTTTTGTTAGTTTAGGTCTATCAAAACCAATTCGTCGACATCACATAGGGAAGGGGAAAAGTAGTTGCGGAAAAGAAGACGAGACAGGTGAGAATCTGCTTGCTTTCTCGATTCTTGATTTGTTTCTGATCCAAATCTTGTCCTTTTGTTCCCCCATCCAGTTTTCAATCTTATTCAGGCCATTGCAGTTATTTTTGCTTATTAGATTGCGTGATTCCTGCTCTAGTGGATTCTCGATTCAATACTCTTTTCTTGGACATTGATTTTCGCAGCCATAGTGGGTATCTCCGTATCTGTAGTTAATCGAGTCATTCTTGTTCGTATCTGGATCTCTGCAGTCCCGTGCAGTCGATTACAACTGCTAGGTAGTTGGGAACCCTTAGCTCTGTTTGCTTCCGGTGCTAGTTCAACAAATAAGCAAGAAACATCCGGTTCTCTGTTTAGTAGCTCCATTAAAATTCGGAGCAAAAAAATCTCGGCAATTAGATAGAACACCATGCGCTCAGCTAGAACGCCGTGGAGTGTTGAGTCTTTTCTGCTCAAAAAATTAATTGGGCTATAATGGTGAAATTTGCTCTGCAGTAATGGCAGGTCAAAGCTCTGACTCACAACCCACTGATGCGTTTGAGTACATGCTGCTTGAGAAGGACCCTGATCTCTACCGGATGGTCTTCTTTGGTCCGAGCCAGATAAGCCCATGGATTGACCCGAACGTTCTGAACCTGAAGCACCGGATAGGGAGAGGCCCGTTTGGGGATGTCTGGATAGCAACTCACCATCAGAGGACAGAGGATTACGACCGGTACCACGAGGTTGCGGTGAAGATGCTGCATCCAATCAAAGAGGACCAGCTGCAGCTGTTCTCAGCAAGGTTTGATGAAATCTTCAGCAAATGCCAGGGTCTCAGCAATGTTTGCTTCCTGCATGGCATCTCGACACAGAATGGAAGGGTATGTCTGTTGCGGCGTGCGGATCTGTATTGACTACTATGCAAAGTCTCACTGTTCTGTTGCATCACATTGGCCATGAAGGTTAACTCATAGCTTATTTGGCTTCTTTGATTTTTCAGATTTGTATAGCAATGAAGTTTTATGAAGGATCCGTTGGAGACAAGATGACACGGCTTAAAGGTGGAAGGCTTCCTTTAGCAGAAGTTTTAAGGTATGGCGGAAAAGCCCAATGATTAATTTATGTATGCAGTACACACCATGAGCCATCAATATGTAGAATCTAAAATTTTTTAGACTTGAGTTTCTATGAGACAGCAATTAATTATTATGCTATGGAGTTTAGAAATTTATTATAAAAATCATCTATGGCATAAATCTATTGATTGATGGTTAGAAGTGAAAGGATAAATTGTTCTCTACCATTACGGTGCAATTGTAGGGAATCCAAAACCAAAATCCCATGTGGAGGCTCAACTCTCAGTTATTCTTTCTCATTTACTATAACTTCAATGCATCTCTGGTATTATACGGATGCTTCTTATGTGGCTATTTCCTTGAATATAACTTTTAATGACTTCTAAAATTTGCAGATATGGGACTGATTTGGCACGTGGAGTGTTAGATCTACACACCAGGGGAATATTGATATTAAATCTTAAACCTTGCAATTTTCTCATCGATGAACATGACAGTGCTGTGCTTGGGGATTTTGGGATCCCATCCCTGCTATTCGGACTATCACTGCCTCATCCAGACCTTATCCAAAGGCTTGGAACTCCAAATTACATGGCTCCAGAACAATGGCAACCAAACATCAGAGGTCCAATTAGTTATGAGACTGATTCATGGGGTTTTGCCTGCAGCATCCTTGAGATGTTGAGTGGTATTCAGCCATGGCGTGGAAAAACACCAGATGAGATTTATCATTTGGTTGTCCTGAAGAAAGAAAAACCAATATTCCCATGCGATTTGCCTCCAGACATTGAAAATGTGCTTTCTGGATGCTTTGAGTATGACTTTAGAAGCCGTCCCTCGATGAAAGATATCTTGCATGCATTTGAGAGGTAACATGCTAAATGTCATGGTTTCGTATCATCAGCAATCTGCAGGTTTTGTTTGAATTTCCACTAGATGTGTAATTTCACCATGGTTTGTTAACTTGTTGTAATATTAGCTTCTATGACATCTAAGACTGCTAAGTTGTACTGGAGCATTGTCACGTGTCTTGTGTCTTGTCAAAGCATAGAAATGCAGACATGTTTTGTTTGTTCTGTTACAGTTGGTCATCATCATATTTGCCCCTTCTATTTCTTTTTGAGCAAAATGTTGGAGCACCCATTGACATGACTTATTTTCTGTTTTGATTGTTTAGTGCTAAAGATGCAGACCATGACAACATTTGCTGGGACAACTCTGAAAATGTACCGATGGACAGGCCAACCATGGCAAATCGCACTAATTGGTTGCTCTTCAAGGACAAGCTGCAAGTCGGAGACAAGGTCCGCTCAAGAAAGCTTAAAAACTCATGTAGTCCCGAAACTATGGAAATCCCTGATGGAACCATAGTTGGCATGGAGGATGATGGGGAACATGTTCTTGTACGAGTTCATGGGCTGCACGACCCATTAAAGGTTCGCTGCTCAACGGTGGAGAGGGTAACATATGGTTTTGCTGCTGGAGACTGGGTACGCCTGAGAGAGGAGGACAAGAAATGTTCTCAGGTCGGTATTCTTCATAGCATTGACCGTGACGGTACAGTGACTGTCGGTCTGATAGGTATGGACACCCTTTGGAAAGGTAATTATTCGGATCTCCAAATGGCTGAGGCCTACTGTGTCGGGCAGTTTGTGAGGCTGAAAGTGAATGTTTCGAGCCCAAGGTTTGAATGGCAGCGGAAGAGGAGTGGTGGATTAGCTACTGGTCGAATTTCACATATACATCCAAATGGATGTCTTGTTGTTAAATTTCCAGGCAAATTTAGCCTTGGTGAATTATGCAGTTGCTTGGCAGATCCTTCTGAGGTGGAGGTAGTGAGATTTGACAAGTGTGAGGGGATTGTGAAGAAGTATGAGCATCTCGAAGACTTCCATTGGGCAGTAAGGCCCCTTTTCATTGCTATTGGTTTCTTCACCGCTCTCAAGCTGGGAGTATTTGTTGGGAAGAGCATTGCGAGGCCAAGGAGTCGGAAAGTTGCTAGCATCTCTGATCGTAGTGATGATTACCAGCAACCACAGCAGGTAGTCCAAAACAATGCTAATGCAGCATGGCTTCCTCCACCAGTTGCAAATATGTTTTTCAGAGATGGCCCTGCATCTTCTGGATAAGAATCATAAGTTCAATGCTAAGATGGAGATCTGAAGAAAATAGCATGGCGGAATTCTTGGTTACGCACTACTTCAGCCGATCCTAGTTGTGCATATTTAGGCCTGAAATGCTGTATCTAAACATCTGTAAATATCTCTATCTTTGTCAACGCTGCATTTTGGATTCTGTACGTCTGCTGGAGAATCATCTCCATTCTCCAGATGTCTTAAACATACAATTAAATGAAGCTAGATTTTCTATTTGGTCAACTGTTTATGGCATCCTACGCATGTCTTATGTCCTGGTATCTCGTGTTTCTGTGTTTGTGTATGAAGATTGTGTGTGAAGATTTAGTCTTGTAGTCGAAAGCCTGAAACTGCCTTTTTGGTTAGGCATTGCATAGCAAACTTGTTGCAGTGTGTCACAGCTCCTTCCCGGAGTCTCGTCTTCATTGCATCAGTATCGCTCACTTTACGCAAATCTCATCATTTGAAACAGACAACATGTGCAAACCTACAATTCAGTAACCTATTACTTTATGCAAATATCGTCATTTCAAACAGACATGTGCAAACCTACAATCCAGTAACGTATTGATTGTTGAAGACAATTGGGCAAACCACTAATGAAAGTGGCGTACAACAGGCTGATGGATACACGATGGAGGACGGCTAACGTGAGCCATCAAACTACTAAAACCTAAACCTCCCAAAGTTACATTTTACCCTACTATCTAAAGCCAGCCATATCATCTTAATCTGAACTAGAAATCAAGCTGTGAACCTTGTGACGATGAGCAACTGCCTGATGCAGCAGATGAAGGCCCACTTGACCCATCCACTGGAGCCTGATTCAACCGTTCTAGCACCAGCGATCTCCTCTTTTGCAGCTTCAGAGAAAGTGTGGATGCCTCTAATATCACAGGCACCTACTTGTCAACAGCTGGTGTTAAAACAAATGAGCAGACAGACTGTTTTACATCAGCTGTGGAGACTTTGGTACCTGACTATTAGTTTGCGCCACCTTGTGGACGTGCAAAAAACCAACCATATCTTGATATCCTGTCAGGAGTTTTGCCAAGTTTTTGTCCTCACCTGTAACCAAGTATGTGAGCTATCAGAAGGCAGGATGATTTGGGTGATAAATCTGAGCATATTAAAAGATTAAGCTTGCCTGGAATTGCTCTGATCGAGAGCAGTGTATCTGCCAAGTGCTGCCATCTCTTACAGAATGAATTTGACAGAATGGTACTTGGAAATGTTATAACAGCGACTGAATTAGATGACCGCACCATGGCCTTCACTGATCTGATAAAGGAGACCATGTCCCAGTCCTGTAATGCATAAATTAAATGAAGTGCAAGTTGCAATGACATCCAAACCAGATGAAATATAAGAAACACAAATCTGTTTCCAATTTTCAACGCACTGCAAGTCACCAGCCCATGGACATCGGTGAATTAAATGCTTACCTTCTCAAAGTATCCACATTGAGGTGCACAGAGTGATTGTATAGCAATTCTCCCAGCAGTTAAATTTCGAGTATCTTTTCTAAATGCAGAAAACGAAAGAGGTGTTCAGAATCAATACTAGGCACATGGCATGGTAGTAGAACCAATTTAACATTATTGGACAACGGATAGATTAGATGGTGACAAAAGGTTACTGCAACTATACCATGATATTGCTCAAGGAAAGCAATTTTTGAACATTGAAATATTGAATACAGAATTAACCTCACCTTGGAAGCTTGGATAAGAAAGTGGAACAACAATCCTGGAGGTCACTGAGAGTGTCTGCATCTTGAGTGCTTACACATTCAATATTATGTACACTCAGTAAATGCCTTTCCAGGGGCTTCCTCAAATCAAAATCATTGCTGAATTCCTGCTTACTGTCTGCAATGATGCTAAATGAATCAGATTTGTAATTAATATCATGAGAGACTAGAAGCAACCTTAACTTAAATAACAATACTAGAAATTATGCTTATACAACCAAAATAGTATATATTACGTGCCAAGTACTGTATGTTCGTCTTTAGACTCACTTTTGCTGAGATGCTATCTTGTAAGCTAGTAACCTCAGCGAGTTGTAAAAAGAATTCTATATGTTTTCTTTAAAACCAGGGAAATTTTCAGGGTAAAAAAAGGTACATTATGAGGTCTGTTTATAGTGTCAGCATCAGGTTGCCACCAAATGATACTCAGGAATGAGCTGATTAGAAAGCAAAGGATAAGAAATGATCAGCTTGCTAATGATTAATCTCTCTCTCATTTTTAAAAATATTTTGTATCACATTCTTTACAAGAAAACTTGTATAGAAAGCATGGTTCTGTAGGAAGTCAACAACAACATAAACAAGGGATTAATAGAGGGAGCGAAGAGACCACCAGCACGAGAAGTCTTCTCATCTCCGAAGTATTTCTTGTACTGCCAAGCTATCCTCAAGCCCTCACCCTGCATAATGAAAAAAACAGAGTAATATAGAAAGAAGAATACACCTTGTCAATCGTGGAATAAAATAATTCCGGAGACCTACATTTGCTTGTCCATCACTACTTGCTCCGACCCCCATTGTTCTGTGTCGCCCATCCTCCTTTGAAGATGAAACCGGAGCAGGTAGAGTACCAAGGAACAACCGTGGCTCCATCATAGGCCCTGCAAACAGCAGGGGCTGCTTGTGCACAACACCCTGTGCCATGAAGCACCGAAGAAGCAGAAGGTGGTGTGGTGCATCAGCATCCTCCATGATCATTACAACTGAGCCTAGAAGGAATCCACCACCCAAAATCCCTGAAAGAGAGCACCAGCTGGCGATTCAGTGATTAAAAATGCACATCGCAAATTTTCTTTTCATACGAGTATCATTTCCGTTTTCAATGTATAAGGTCGATCTTATGCTCTCATTCTCTCAATTCTCATCACCCCATATCTAACTTCTACTGCATACTCCAAACATGCTAATTACTTCATGCTTATGTTCCACTTCCACATAAGCTAGATAAGCATATCTATCCTCCCCTCCCAAGACTACATACAGCTAAGGAAACTCCCGAACATTGTCGGTGTCGAAGGCATGAATTTTTCCCCCCAGTCAAGGTTTTTTTTAGTTGAAGAAAGGGGACACTTACTGTCCAAGTCGGGGATGCCGGAAGAGACGAAGGCGACGCCGTTCGGGCCAACCTTGACTCCGGTGGCGCCGGTCGAGGACGTGGCCGGGTTGGATGTGGCGCGGGAGAAGCTGCTCCGGCCGAGGGTTTGGTCACCGACGGCAGTCATCGCAGTGGCGGCGGCGGCGATGGTTTCAGTTTCTATTCCTTTTCGCCCCTGGAGTCCCCTGGGCCCTATTAGCGGCAGATGCGGACGGACTAGGCCGTAGGAAAAGTAGCGATCCATTTTGCAGATAAGTTTTGGGCCAAGCCTATCTAAACTATGGGCCTATTTACATTCCTACACAATGGGTTTTTTTTTTGGGAATCAGTCCTTTCATTCAATCATGGGGAATGATTACAATCTGCCTCTAACAAAACTATGGACGCACGATGGGGCCTCATACCACACCACCGTCTCTATCAGTCCAGTAGCTTGTTTGGCCAAAGCATCAGCGACTTTAACATTGTCTACTAATATGAGCAAAAGAAAACTCTTGAAAGCGCTATTGTTGATCTGCCGGAATGCCTGCTCTTCCAGAGTCCAACAAGCTTCCGGCAGTCTGTTTCTAAGCACAGAGTTGAGTTTGTGTTTTTACTCTGGACTAGAAAACTATGCAAACTAACTCCCTCGACTCCCAAAAATAAGATATCTAACCTCCCTCACCCGAGACCAGACCGGTTTTATCTTAAATGACGCTACATCAACTATCCTATGGGATGCCACCTCAGCATCGAGGGAGGTAAATTGGACTTTGCATAATAATATAAAGTGTTTTTGTATTTTTTAATCAAAACAAATTCTTATTAAAATCTGGTTTCAACTTAGAAAATTCGTTTTAGATTAAAAGTTACAAAAACACTTTATTTTTTTCTTAAATCGTTCCCTATCTCTCAATGTCTAATTATTAGATTAGCTAGTAGTAATAAGTACGGACAATAGAAGGTATAAACAGGTACAAACTATGCAAACAGAATATAGAGCACCATTTTATAAAAATGAAACTAGATTCATATCCTTCCAAGCTTATACAACATGATTTTGTAAAACATAAGAAACTAGTTATATATTTTCTTCCTAGCAAAAATAATTTTACAACATTTAGAAATTATTCTGGCGAATAAACACCAAAATGATGTCATAAAAATTATAACTATAAATTATGTGCCGGAAGATAGAGCATGATTTTAGAAAAAAATATAAAACTGATTACATATTTTTTCAAATTAAAATGATTTTTTTATTTTAACAAAAAAATGAGAACATTTATTTGTATAAATTTATAAGGATTTTTTTGGAAAAAATCCAATTTTCTACCTCCAACTATGACAAAAGTCTAATTTTCAACCCACGACTACAAAATGGATAGGAGGGGGGCGCGGCGGTGTAGCTCTGCCCCCGCCATGGAGGCCAAGGGTCGGCGGTGCCCGACCCTCGTCGGGAGAGAGGTGGGGCGGCAGAGCTCCGCTCCGTGCCGCGTACACCACGAGACAGCGGCGGCCGGCCCTCGCCAGGAGGGAGGCGCGCCGGCAGAGCTCCGCGCCCCGCCCCTACCGTGGAGGGCGCGCGCCGGCAGCGCCTTGCCCCCGCCGGAAGGTGGCGCAGTGGCCGGCCGCCGGATCCGGAGCCGACGACGCCCTTGCAATTTTTCTTTTTTTCAAAACATTGTGAAATTTTTTAAAATCTTTTCTCTATTTTTTTCAAAAACTTTTTTGATTTTTTTAATTCTTCTCTGAAAATATTTCTTAATTTTTTTAATTATTTCTGAAAATATGTCTTAATTTTTTTTTGAAAACTTGTCGATTTTGTTATTCTGAAAACATTTCTTAAAAAACTTTTCTGAAAACTTTTTAAAATTTTTGCAATTTTTTTTCATCGCCTGGCGCACGTCGGAGCGAGGGGATTGGATGGTGGGCAGGTGGGACGAACGGGGCCGCACACGTGCACGTCGGGCGTCAGGGGAGACTGGCCTGTCCGATCGAGCGTGAGGATCCCAACTACCGGGTACCCGTTAGCTATTCCCGAAACAATGTATTCTTAACTTGGGCTTCATCTGCTCGTTCTGCCAGGTTTCAAGGATAGCTTCTGTAAGTCCGTATAAGCTCAGACCAAGAAAATTCCGTGCAGCAATTGAGGAGGCTTTCTTTGCTGAACGTGCCTTTTTTTTTATCTCGAAACAGATGGGGTGTCCTCACTGTGAAAGTCTGTCAATGTCCAGTTTGACCCAAATGGCTTTCAGGAAGAGGATGCTTCAAATAATGAGCAGGAGTGCCAATCTGAGGCTCAGGTATCCCAATACAGTGAAAATGTACAAATTGTGCGTGAAGCTACTTGCCTTGGTACATCTTTAGAGCTGGCTACAATGTAACTTGCTGAATTGCAGGTTGTTGGTAAATCAGCACTATGTTGTGATAGCTGGTAATCCCATCCAAAGGTTCCAAGAGAAAAGAAGCAAGAGGGTTAGCATCTTCTTTGTAAACACTATGAAAAGGTATGTGGCTAGATGTATGGTCAGTGAGATGCTTCATCTTTCAGATTTTCCTTCCACATGAAAAGGTATGGTTGGCATATGAGGCATACATGGATTCTTTGATATATTGATCATTAGATGATGGGGATTGATATGTTAGTGAGCTATAGCTGCAAGTATATTGCTTATTGTGCAGCTTGGACAGCATCTTGTTTGAAGTATTGGTGCTAAGGGGGTTGTTTTGTTCTATGAATATAAGGTGTTCGGTGAAATGCTTGTGAGTAACTAACTTGCTAATTTCGTCGCTTCTGCTGCCCCTCTGCTCGCAAGATACT